>SRMA01023884.1:0-135647 GCA_007224835.1 Danionella cerebrum | reverse complement strand
CGACCCGACTGTAAGTGCTCAGATTATTATTGCTTCATGGCTTTCGGTACAATTTTAAAATATGATCGAAAACAACTGGTGAAAACTTACGTCGCCTTGGGGTTTGCAGAGGGAGGGTTGAACAATGCCTCTACAGCGCCTCCTACCGGATTTCAGCTTATGGTGCAGTTTGTTGAATGCAAACACGGTTGGAGTACCAAGAATCGACAGGAAGACGCCCATTTTGCAAAAACCTCTAATCTAAAATGGTCAGTTTAGCTTGTGTCGTACTGTAACAAACTCCTCTTATCCTAAGGCATATGGGATGGGAAAATTTCCCCAAATTTTCAAAAACATTAAAAAAAAAGACGTGGGCACATAGTCGCTAAAATTTCACCATAAACAGGAAGATGATGTTAACTCAGCCATCCAAAGTTATAGCGCCACCTAGTGGCAACATGGAAAATTCCATTTTCTGCTGTTTTGCTATTTCAGACATTGTTTGAAGGACATTTATGAAAGTTGCAACACTTATGTAACGGATCACATTCTACAAAACAGAGCCAGTTTCCAAAACGTACTGGTCATTTATTTAGAACTAATTGATTTTGGCGGTTTGCTGATTTTTGATGTTTCTCCGTGAAAAATGAAGTTGTTATAACTCGGTCCAACGAGATCAAACGTTCCGTACGCATTAGGACTCGACACCTGAGCACATCTCTACACCAACTTACATAATCAGTTATAGCACCACATAGTGGCCACACGGAATATCCCTTTTACTGCTGCTTTGTACAATTATTTGAGACGGTGTTTGATTTACAGCATTCAACATCGACAGTGTACTTCAATGACTGATGTACTTGTGACAAAAGTATTGTCCAACACAATATTCTCACTCACAGCACCAGCTGGTGGTGCTGATACTTTATGTTGTGGGTGTCATTGTTTCATTTGCCAATGTTTTCTGAAATTTGAAGTTATCGCATGAATACTTGATCTACAAATCTGCTCATAGTGCCAAAACAATTGGTGCGTGTGCGCTTTGATTGCTGCTTGCAGCTTTAAAGTGATTTCTGGGGTAATTAGAACACTCCATCAAACCTGACTGAGCATTTCCATGAGTTGTAATTAGCCTCGCTGTTCAGACGCACACCTTTCTTTCCGCCGCGTTCCTCATGGACCCCTAGACGTTTGGAGAGGCATCCACAGAACCTCCTAAAGGCAAACACAAGCAGGTACCTGAGAGTGCACCAGTCGAATGTGGTTCTGAGAGAGCAGGAGAACCCGTAGAACCCAGATCCCAATGAAAGATGCACTCCTCAGCTCAGACACCCTGTTCTCACTCAGGTCCAGGAGCCAGGTGCTGTGAGGAACACTGTGAGGGATGTGAGTGAAGCCTTGGGATCGACAATCCACCAGTTCTGATGCATCGTAACAGGAGCACTGATGAGGACAGAGCTCAGAGCCTCGCACCATCAACAGAATCAGAGACAGCTTCAACATGACGGACAGATCTCCACGAGGAGCTTCTCTGGTCCAGAAGAATCAAGTGGAGCTGAAAAGTGCAAAACATTCAAAACCCTGAAAATGAAACTAAATGAAAACCCTGAAAATGAAAATAAATGAACTCTTTCATTTATTGAACATGTGCCGAGTATCGCCATAGTGGTCAGGAAACAACCTTTCTAACAAAACAAATGAGTCAACCAAAATCAAAACCGAGGACCCCAGTGCAGGCAAATCTGGATCAGTTTATTTTTAGGACTTTTGCAGCAGGCCACTGTTTTTTTTTCTCTCTCAAAGTGGTGTTCATTGTATTTACGTTTTGGGAGCCTTGAAAAACTCTATTGTAGTTCTGTAGGCTACACAACTCAGAAGAAGCCTGCATACTTGACAGCTGCCTGACAACGACCACCGACCCCTTCCACAAGGAGGTTAAGATACAGGTCACTGCAAGAAAGGCTGCCATTTAGAGGTCTGTTCAAAACATTTCAGGATAACTGCACCGTGGAGAAGATTGTGAAACAAGACCCATTCAAAAATGTAGGGGAGGATCAGGAGTGGACTGCAGCTGGAGTTTTTTTTTTTTTTTTACATTTTTCACTTGTATTTTGTTCATTGTGTTAAAAATGGCACGTCTCAAAAACAGTTTGCAAACTTAAAAAAAAAAAACTTTTTATTGAATAATTTTAAATTATTTTACTATATACAAAGAATTGTGAATAAAACATTGTAAAGTGTCTCCATTTTACATTAAATTGTAAAACTTTTGAGACATTTCAAGGAATGAATAATGCATAGATGGAAAATAAGCTTCAAAGTGGGTGAGCATCTCCTTAAGCAAAAAAAACAAACAAAAACACCCAAGATTCCAATTCCTGCCTCAGTTACAGCTCAAACTCCACTTACCTCATCGTTTGGTAATCAGCCTCAAAACGTCGCCTCGCTGCCTGATTAAAACACACCTCGGTAATAATCAACACAAAATAACTCCTCAAACAACTCGCTTCGTAAAGAACTGCTTCAATCCTGAATCCAACCAGACGAGCTCCGCTTGGACTTGATTTCTCCTCAAAGCTCCAGAAACAGGAGCACTTGTACCCTGCTGAATATTTAATCGAAGGGCGCATCAGTTTAAAGACGGGTCGTGTAGTCTTACAGTCCTATAAAGATCTCGCTCGAAATGGAGCATCTCTCGACGTGTTCTCGATATCCGAGCTTTCTTCGACCCAAATCTGCGATGTGACGTATGTTTGAGGTGGAAACGGGGCGGTGGCGTGAATCAATCTCGTGTAGTAGTTACAGCTCACATCTAAGCCGTGTTCTCAATTATTCAAGAGCAATTAGGAGCTGTTGACACTAACCACTGTCAAGGAAAGTCAAAACCCCAGCAGCGGTTCAGGTTCATATCAGCAATCAATAATCAAAAGAAACTCTATTCGGGTAATTAATAATAATAATACAAAAACATGCCGCAATTAGTCAATAGTTTAAGACTAAAACAAAAAGACTATTTTTATTTCAAGAAAACCTGTCCTTTGTGAGGAAGACATCAACTTGAAACAAGTGAATTTAACAGCACTGAGGTTGAATGACGGAAAAGCACAAATATCCTTGATTTGGTGCCATTTTACCTCAAAATGTTGTTTAGAAAAAAGTTAAGAATTAATTTTTACATTTTACAGCAAAGTAACATTGGTATGCCAGAGATTGGGAACCGGTGCACTTTTTTCACCGTTGATATTTTTAGGTTTTCCACTGGCGAATATGAGAATAGTCATGGGCCCCAAAAAAATAAAAATAAGTAAACAGTAAAGTTACAGCTAACCTCCAGCCAACTGTAAAATAAAAACTACAAAATAAAATACAACTTTTGACACATGGCTGTAATTGATTTTTCCCTCAATGTTATTAAGCGAATAGTAAACGTCTAAAATCCCTTTAAATAACATCTTCATTCACAAAAAGTCCAGTGTTACAGTCAGAACTTTTGTTACTTTTATTTTAGAAAAGGTCTTTTGTAACGTGTGGCATCTGAAGTCACATGTTTGTTTAAAATACAGAGAACAGACAGACATTTGCAGAAGCTGAAAAGAAAAGGAAAAGCATCAAAGGAAATAAAGCAAACAAGCTTTTCTGACTGGTTTGTTTTCTCTTTTTTGACAAAATGGAATAGAAGGCGAAGGAGGGATGTATGAGAGAAGAAAATAAGAAACGGCGCATCAGAAAAACGCATGAAGAGGAGGAAGGGGAAGATGGGGCTCAGGGGGGATAAGACACTGTAAGTTAGTCAAAGAAACTATACTTGCTTTGATGGAAGGTGATTTAAATTATCTTTATAAAGTCTAATTTAGAATGAACGCTTTCACTCTGGCATTTTTTCTTAAAACATTTTTGCTATTTTTCTGTATTTTTAACATTTTTTGTAGGTTTCATATGTTGATCTTCCAGACCCTAGGCCCGTGGTGCACCCGCCCTCGGCTGGCAGCGCAGAGGGGCAGAAGCGTGCTGGTTTGGACCAGCTCTGAGGCCCTTGACGCCCGTGGTGCCCTCCCCAGGTGAGCCATACCCGCCTCTCAGGAGGATAAAGACGAGTCCTTCTGTGTTTGCTGTGCTTGTGGACGCGGCAGCGACTTCTGGCTTTCCACGTCTCGAAAATGTTTCTCAACCTGCAAAACACAGAAATTCAGATCAAAACTTTAAATAATTTTTAAACCCGATGCGTTTTGAAGACGTTTTCTCATTGAAAACCTTTTATTCTGTTTAACTTTTGTGTTCTTTTGGAACTGTAGTGGCTTTTTAAGCAGCCAGGACTTGTTCATCTGTACATATCGATGTCATAGTGGCCGTATGAGATGAAACCCTGAGAATCTCCTCTTCGGTAGTTTGTTATTGTTTGTGAGCGTGTGATGGGTACGAACATACATGCTAGATGTATGCGTACGAGTTAACTGCCAAAAATTGCTCTGGTAGGAAGAGAGGAAAGATGTGGATAATAAAAAAAAAAGAGATCGTGCTTAAGGACATTGTCCTGCTGAAACCACACAGCTGACAAAGGTCCGGGTGCTCTGTAGTAGTTTTTCAGAATGTTTGTAAAGTGAATTTGCCGTAGACTCACGCAGTCCAGAAACTCAACCCTTCATCTACACAGTGTTCCATCGACTACTTTTTAACTTTTCATCAAAATGAGCATCAGAGGGACATCTGCTCCCAGCATTTGAGATAAATCAGAGACAGTTTGCTGCCTGCACCGATTTACTGCAGATGGAGACAGAGAAGAACAAATCTGTTTTTTTTTAAATCCAGAAATCCAGATTTTCCAGAAATTTCTATCGTGGTGAGTAAAATATTGTACAATTGTACAGAACGCACCGTAACAATCTTTCTATTTTTTTTCTGTTCACTTACTGTTTGTACCTGTGTACTGTATGTACGTATTGTAGATATCTGTACATTACTGTAAAGGGAGGGTTTTAAAAGTCTGAATACCTGTTAAATAAATACTGCTGTCCCTACTTCACGAATTTTCAGCTATTGCGAACAGTTCTGGAACCCATCTACTGCGATAAACGAGTGTTCACTGTACATTTATAATAGATGCTCAACTTAGCCAATCAGAGACTACGATGCACATCGACTCATTCTTCACGTCTTTAAAAACGTTATAGTACTTGAAATGCTTACATCACGTTCTTAGCTCCTTTAAGAGATGCACGCATTTAAAAACGGCTCCAAATGTCAAATGTAGCGAAGATCGCCGAGTGCCACTCACAATTTTGCGTATATGACTTAGAGCGCTGCCCTCTTTGCCTTTGCAGTTGTCCACCTGGTACGGTGGTGAGATTACGACGTCATCCATCACGATGATGTTCTTCTCCTGCCACTTGCAGTCTTTGATGCTGGAAAACAAAATAAACTGATAAATTGCCACTGAAATGGTCACTGTTTAAAGAGAACAGTGAGAAAGCAGAGAAAATGTTGCGTAACATGCCAAGTGTGAGCTTGCTGCACTGCCCAATTTCAGCCCAAGGTAGCATTAGCATAGCCTCTCAACAGAGATCTCCGTTGTACAAATAGCAGATTCAAGCTTTGTGATTGAGAACGTAACTGGTGATAAAATGACAGCGGGGTTATCACTTTGAAAGAAGTGAATTTAACAACAGAAAAGCACAAATATCCTTGATTTGATACCGTTTTAACTCAAAATGTTGCTTAGAAAAAGATAAATCTGCACAATGTCAAGCATAAATTTCAAATTTTACGTCAACGTAACAAAGTGATGCGCCAAAGTCTGGGCACCCTGTGAATTTTTTGTCTTACTCCTGAGCTACAATTGCCAGAAAATGGTTAAAGATGCAAAAAAAAAAACCCCAACAAATAACTTCAGGGCTCTCTGTTTCAAGGGGAACAATATGGAGACACTTGAAGTGGTCGCATGATCGAGTTTCCAGAAGAAAGCTGTTACTACACAAATGCCACAAAGAAGCTGCTTACAACACGCCAAACAGCTCAGAGTCAAGCTCCAACCTTCTTGAACAAAGTTATTTGGAGCGATGAGAACAATATTGAACTTTTTTGTTATAACCTTAAACTCAACATTTGGAGAGGAGTCACCAAGGCCTGTGATGAACAGAACACCATCCGCATGGAGGCGGGTCACTGATGTTCTGGGGATGTGTGAGCTCCAAAGGAAACTTGGTCAGAATCGATGGAAGATGAAGGCAGCATGTTCTCAAAGGATCCTGGAGGAAAATGTGCTTCAACCGGAAGCTGCTCATGGGACGTTACTGAACATTCCAACACCACAACGATCCAAAACACAAGGCCACGCCCACTCGTCATCAGTTCCACCAGAATAAAGAGAAGGTTCTGGAGCAGATCTCAGTCTCCTGATCTTAATATCACTGAAACACTCTGAGGAGAACTTAATCATGTCGTTCCTGCAAGAATCACTCCAAGAAGAACATGCTGCTTTACCAACAGAGAAGATAAAGAACCTCATCCACAACTACCTCAAGAGACTTCAGGATGTCACTGATGTTAAAGGAGTGATACAAATATTAAGAGCTGAAACTTTTGATCAGGGTCATTTGGAAAGTTTCTGCTGTCGTTATGATTTATAAAGAATGGGCTTTGAATAAAGAATAAAGGGCTTTATGAGTGGGGAAATAAGTTTGTGTTGTTCAAATTTTCTGAACAATGGGCCCAGAAATCAATAATGGGTCCATTTTGAAATAAGCAATTTCAAACAAATGACATTTTATGAGTGTAGAGTCAGTCACTGTGAATGAAAAAATTAGCAAAACTCACGTTTTATGAATAGTCTGGAATAACTGCTGGCCCTCGATCGAAACCCCAGCACTGATTGCATAGGCTTGGGACAGTTTGTCTTCTTTTTCCGTCCTTGCCCGGCTGGCAAGCTGCAGAGAGAGAAAACAAAAAAACGTCACAGGGTTAATCACTATAACGCACAAACATCTAGAAGTGAATTTTATTCGTCATCAGCTGATCCTTATTTCATTTTGCAGGCTGTAACCAACACAAAAACATTTTGTGCCTGAGAAAAACAAAGCAAAGGACAGAGTCTAAGAAAACAAAAAAATCTATAAAAGCCAAATTTCATCCCATTTTACAAACAAGTACAGTATTTTTGCAAACGCAAACACTTTGTTTCGTAAAGGAGGACAACTCAAAAATAGAAATGTATTTAAATGTAACAAAAGGCAGATTGAGCACAAAACCAGTGCTGCAACAATATTTTCTTACAATCACATCCAAATGAAAATTCTCACAAATCAGCTTCCCTCCAAGGCAGACACTGGAACTTCTGGAGAAAGCAAGCTCTCAATCTTCACCGGATTGATTTTCCGGTCTACACTTGTTCAACTATGAACACTGGCTTGTTATTATAAACTAAAGTGAATTACTGATGCTGGTAAATTAACATAGCACATCTAGTCACAACAGCTTGTGGGGAAATCCACACGAAACTATTGTTGAGAAAAGGAACAGCAGTTTTATTTGCTCAACCAGACATTTCTAAAGAGTTTCAGTTTGTCAATCGAATTATTTTGTTCCCAAAAATGTGAGACTTGTTTCCAAATTTCATTCCATAGAAACACTTTTTTTGATAATAATAAAAAAATTTCACACGTTTCTTAAACCTCTAAATCCTACAACATGACATTTATTTCAAGTATTTGTTGAAATATGGATTTAAGTGTCTGGTGTTCATTTGTTAAACATAAATAACTTGGTTATAAAATAATATATAAATTAACAAGTTGATATAAGGCACAAATCCCCCAAAAAATACAAATAAAGAAAACAAATGAAAAAAATACCATGCAAAAATGATCCCACAGTAAAGAGCCTATTTCTGCTTTGTTGTTGATGATCCAATTACCATCACTCAGGGATATGTGGTCGTTTTGATCATGGCGGAGACGCTCAGGTATGTATGACATCACATCCTTTGCTACTAAACCAACCAATAACAAAGCTTGCGGTGCAGGTCTAGGCTGCATGAAGTTATAATTTTCTGCATTGGAGTCAGCATCTGCACTGTGGCTTTGGCGTAGAAGTATAAATTGAGCTTAAAGAACATTTTTTGTTTCAAGCTGCACTTTTAGACACAACACTAGTCCTGGTGTGACGGCGTAGTTTTGAAAAAGCTGGGCAAGGTGAATCAGTTTGCGCGGTGTAGTGATCATGCTGTCACTCATTTGTTGTCAGTGTAATGCCAGCCGATCAAGTTTGATGGTCACTTGATCACGACATGATTTGGAGCATAAACGTTGCTCTTACCTTGCTAATATTCAAGGATGCTAGAGGAGGAGGAGTCTCTGTGCGGTCGTTAATGACTTCCACCTTGGAAACATAGGCTAAGTTGATCAACATGACGTCGCTGAGGTTGGGTTTACCACTAGAGGAAGGACATTCTGGAGCAGGGTTAAGGAAACTTAAACAGACAATACACACATTATTCCTGACTGAAAAATAGTGAGTCTCTTAAAAGTTCATCCTCCTGTTTTCAACTGGGCTATTATCTGATGGATTCAATGAGAGAGATGCAGTTAACGCAACACTAACAACATGTAAAAACAATGATACATTGTAAATAGTTAAACAGTAGGAAGCTTTTAAAATGTGGAGGAATACAGTGCATTGAGAACACAGGAACTGCAAACTTTCTGGCAGCAATACTTATTACATTGCAAGGGAAAAAACATTGCCCCATAACATTTGTGCAAAGATTTTAAGTAAACTGGAGTCCACTGTAAAATGTCAACAGTGTTGTTATAACGTAAGAATGATGTTAAAGTATCTGTTTCAAGGAAATTAATTCTCCAAGTGTATATGTTCTGTGGCTTAAGATTTCCTGTAAGTCATTTCACAATCACAAAGTACGTGATAAACTACCTGCATACAGAGCAGACCAATGCGAAAATTATGAAGCAGCATATTAAATACCGTTTCCGTACTAATGTAATTCCGTTATAAATGTGTAATAATATAATTCGAGCACTGGTACTGCTACTCTGGAAAGACATTAGCTTAGCCCGAATGCTAACGCTGGCGGTCGTGAGGACATGCTAATCAACACGCTAATCACAAACAACAGCGTTCAATATTATTTTAGATGATGGTCACACTCCAAGTCATCAAAGCACAAAACAGAAAATTTACAAGTCAAATTGTAGCGTCCGAAGACAACAAACAGACTCAGAAAAGGCGTTGAATGAGGCCACATAAACACGCTCGCGCGGGGCGACAGTGGTTCACACTGCGCTGGTTCTTACGCTCGTTTATCCCAAATCATTGAAGGATACTCAGAGTCAACATCTTGGACGGGTAATCGAAAGCCACCACTTCTCCCTGCAAACGCTGGCCCAAGCAGGTGAGACAGGAGACATGGCTCCCGACGCTGAAATACTCCCCCGGAGCCGCCATCTTCTCCGCCAGGGAAACCGGAGTACGTGAAAGATTTACGTGTAACCACGTGACTTACCCGACGCAAGAGGCGTGTCAGGTGACCGGAAACAGAATGGAACTCGTTCGTGCGCCAAAAGTCACAAAACATTTGCACGTTAATCTAGTAGTTGTTTCCATGACCGCTTCAACTGTACTAAAATACTTTATTGCTTTAACGAGCTGATTATTTACATTCTCTACAATTGTGCCTCTCTATGTTCTCATTATTTAGATTCTCTGTGTCTATATTTCCTTAATTGATGATTTTTGTATATTTTTCTTTTGTGGTGTTCTCAATAAAAAAATCTAGTTGTTTATTCAATGTTATTTAATTTGAAGTGATTTTGTGGCTTTCTTTACTTTCTATGGGTAAAATTATTACTTTATTTTACGGTACGTTATTATAAAAACGCTTTTACGCGATGTGTCCCTCGGCCGTTCCCATACCAACAGCAATCTCAAGTTTTTTAAACGACGGTTGGAATCCAGAGCATCGGATAAACATAACAACTTATTTGCTTTCCCAAAATCCGTTTACTTTTTGCATTCAAAGATGAACAACGCTCTATAGTTTTAGACATTTAGCTTTATCATCATAGTACAAATGGAAGGGATCCACGTTCAAGGAGTTTGGATGGCAGAGGCTCTTCAGCAGAGCTGCGGAGACTGGCGGGATCTCTTGCTCGTCGCGTCCCATCTCGGAGACCCGAAAGCGGCTGTGCTGCTGATATTTCCCGTGGTATTTTACCTCCATCGCCGCACGGGTATCGCGGTGCTTTGGGTGGCAGCCCTTTCGGAGTGGGTCAATCTGGTGCTCAAATGGTAAAGTTATGTTGAATTGAAGGTAGAGGACAACCAAAACGAAACCATTAACTTTATCCTACAGCGGGGGTCAGTTACTTGGTTATTATCACTAAAATAAACCTTTTTATTTACCCCTTTAGCTCAGAGACAGCAGCTGTCCCTCAACTATTGTTTTTCTGATAACGTTTCTCAATAACATGTCTAAACGACTATAAGCACAACACTAAAATAATCTAGTAATTACAAAAAATAATATTAGATGATTATATTTTTCGGTTTGCGGCTCCCCGGTGACCTTCCTGGAAGGAGTTTGCATGTTCTCCCGGTGCTTGCGTGGGTTTCCTCCAGTTTCCCCCACAATCCCAGAAACATACGGTGAGGTTTGGTGAATAATCTAAAATCTTTCTTGGGTGTGAATGCGTCCTTGGCCTGCAATGGGCTGGGGTCCTGTCCAGGGTGTACCCCCAAAGTGAGCTGGAGAAAGCACAGGAATGAATACTATTTACATGTAATGATTTATAGCAGTTTGCAGCAGGATGTTATATACAGAATATTTCTGATAAAATATAAAGTTACATTTTTGGGTAATGTCATTAATAAAAAAAAAACACTTTGGAAACTTAAACTTTGAACGGTTATAGTTAAAGCTAAAAATGTTTAGTTTATAGAAGGGTAGTCCTGCTCATGTGTTAATAAAATCTGCAGTCATAAGATCTGCAGTTTATCTAGTCATAAAATAGAATTTAACACTTATCATATTGACAAGATCACTAAAAAATAATCCTATTAATGTTTGTTAAAAAAGGTGTATACATTTTTTTTGTACAGAAATCTTCCAGTGACTGAAAGAATTCTCGATTGTTAGGGATTGTATTCCTAGAGACATTGCAAGACATTCCAGTACTACTTGTTCACTGGATATTTTCTCTTTTTCTGAACATTCTCTGTAGTCGCTAGAAATAGTTGTATGTTAAAATCCCAGTAGATCAGTAGCAGGACATGTGTACCTTATAAAGTGGCCGGTGATATTTTTTTTTTCAGGGTGTCAAAGTTCAGAGAGGAAGAAAGCCTTTTGAGAGATAAAACATTTTATTTTAGTTCCCGATGCAATGGCGTGAAATGACAAACTGCTAACGATAACAATACATTGTTGTGAAGAGTGTTTTGATTGCTTTGCATCACATGTTCTCCAGGATCCTGTTTGGTGAGAGGCCGTACTGGTGGATTGGAGAATCTGGACTGTTTTCTGGTTCCCCTCCTCAGGTTCAGCAGTTCCCCTCCACCTGCGAGACCGGCCCAGGTGAGGAAAACAACATTAACATCCTGCTCTCCCGTCTCATGCGTACAAATCATTTCAAGGCGTAACTACACAAGCTGTGAAGCTTACATTTTCTTTGCACATAAATGATGGTGGTTTATCAGCGTTCCCTCCGCAGTTCAAATCACAGGGGGAACTAGGAGGGTGTGTAGCCCCTGATGATGACACGCGTTCCGGAGATTAGCATGTTGTGGTTGAAATCGGTTCAAATCGAGTTTTGCGCGTGATGTCATGTACCTGGAAGTAAAAGAGTGAGTGGTCTGCAGTCTGTAACTGAAAGGTGATGGTCAGGAACAGTTCACTGGTTCTCCGGCGGTCAGGTGGTGCAGTGTGGTACATTCGTGCGAACAGCTGCAGCTATGAATGCTAATGCTGCATCAGATTATAAAGCCTTCTGTTTTCTTCTGCTCCACAGGAAGTCCGTCGGGTCATGCTATGGTCAGTGCTGCGGTCTGGTGGGTGATCGTCTCTCCGCTGGCGTCGCTGTGCTGCGCTCGCACAGGAAGGTCTGCCTCTTAGTCTCCTGATGCATGAAGAACAGCTGCACAACCAGTTCACCCAAATCACTCACTTCACCGCAACCCTAATAATCCAGCAGTTAGGAGCAGACCGCATCTTAGGTGACCTCCAGCTTCCAGAGCGTCCAGTCAGCTGTGAGGGTTAATTGTCTGGTTCCACAGTATGGAGCTAGCTGTCTCCGAGGACAGTTAAGGATTGGTGAGTCACACCGATCGTGGTGTCGGAGTGACCGCTTGGACAAAGTCATCGGATGATAGGATGGTTGGGTTCAGGATGATTGACCCAAAACTTCATGCGTCCTTCAGATCAGCTTCAGTACAGAGCGTAGAGATCTCCAAGAGCATCTCTGCAGGGGAGTAATGCATCCACGACTGCAGACATGTCTTCTGGAGAGACCCATCTGGAGGTCTGATGGATTTCAGGAGAACGGTTCTTATTTAACTCCTTTGTGCTCCTGTGAAGATTGCTGCAGGGGGATTATGGTGTGAGGTTGTTTTTTTTACGAATGTTGAATGCTCAGGGACAAAAGATTCCAAACGAAGATCTTTGGAGATGAAGAACCTGAGCCTTTGGAATGAATCAGAGGAGGACTGAGAGTCAGATCAAATGTACCTCCAAACACACTCCTGAGAAAAGCCTTCCGAGAAGAGCTGAAGCTCTTAGTGCTGCTGAGAGGCTCACTTCAGAACAGGAGTCACTTTAGTTCACATACATCTTCAAACGATTTCCATGCTTTTCTTTCCCACAGCAGTTAACCAACGATATTCAACTTCGAATTTGGACGGAAATGTTGTTCTTGCAGCTCTAAAACACAGCTCTCCGTCTGTCTCTCACAGTAAACTGATCTCAGCGCTGCCGTATCTGCTCTACGTGATGTTTTTGGGATGTGTCGGCATCTCTCGGATCTTCATCCTGGCTCACTTCCCTCATCAGGTCCTGGCAGGTCTTCTGGCAGGTCAGAAATTCGACGATACTGAATCTAAAATATGCTCGACATGAGGGCGGATTGCTGTTTAGATCAGTGCATTTGCCCAAAATGTCAACATGTGCACCGACAGAAAAGATCCCCATGGCAACACGAGGGATCCAAACCAATCCCCAAGTCTCTGGGGTTTCCCTAATGTAGTTGCTATGGTAATGAGTTTGTGTTTGTTCACAGGAGTGTTTCTAGGGGTCTCTCTGAACCGCTCTGTGCCGCACTGTCGCCCCCTGCTGTTCTTCTTCTGCATCAGCACGGGCTTGCTCTGCGCTGCTCTGCTGATGCACACCGTCCTGCTCAAGTCTGGCCTTGATCTGTCGTGGTGCGTACACCGGTTCTCTCCCACACAAACCAGATTTGAAGAACTTACTCTTCTCTGATGTTCAGGTCCATCTCTCGAGCGAAGCGCTGGTGCTCGAGTCCCGAGTGGATCCGCTTGGACACGGCGCCCTTCTCCTCTCTGACCCGGGACACCGGTGTCCTGCTGGGACTCGGCCTGGCTCAGTTCTGGAAGCCCGGCGGCTGGACGCTACCTTGGGTTCCCAGGACCCTGTGTGTGGCGCTCTCATCTCTGGCTCTTCATTACATCAGCAGATGCCCCATGCCCACCGTTCCTCCTCTGCTCTTCTACTCGCTCTTCTTCCTCAAATACAGCATCGTGCCTCAGGTGGTGATGGTGCTGGTGCCAGGACTCGTGCATTTGCTCACACGCAAACCCAAGAGGGAGTAACCCGACACAGAGCGGCGCGCTCCATTAAAGAACGGTGGAACAGGGAGAGAGTAGCTGAAACTTAGGAAAAAGATCTTGAGATACTTGAACCTCTTGAGGGAGAAAGTTAGTCATTTCCTGTCGAGGATCATGACAGTGCTGATCCTCTTTCCATCTCCAGCCCCTCATTTGTCTAGAGGTTCAGTCCATGAACTAAACAGAAGCAGCTCAGGATGATGGACTGACAAACTGATGGATCAATAAAGCTGCAAAGTTTGGGATCCATCACGCTTGGTCCTCCAGAATCAGATTCTGAAGATGAACATGAGGATTAAAAGAGCTGCTCTTCTGGGTGTGATGATCTTTAAGTTCAAGTTCGTTTAATTTATATAGCGCTTTTCACAACAGACATGGTCTCAAAGCAGCTTTACAGTAAACCAACAAGTTTAAACTCAACAAAGAGAAAAAATGAAGTAATAAGTGGTGTATATGTCCCTGATGAACAAGCCTGGGGCGACTGTGGCAAGGAAAAACTCTTGGAAGAAACCTTGAGAGGAACCGAAGAGTAAGTTCTTCTTTACTGTTGCCACCTGCCGTCCTTATAGGCGTGTGCCATAAAAGGCAGAGAGGACAAGGTTAAGGGACACGTCACTTTCCTCTGTGAACGTCACGCTGAACAAACATCCCCTACACCAGAGCGGACACCACGCATTGGATGGATGGTGAAGCTCTGGACTTTGAGCATTGTACACCTAGTTCTCGGCCAAGGAAACTGTGCAGCAGATGCAAGACACATCAAGATAATTACTGTATGAAAACGGAAGATGTACAGTAGAAACATGTCCAGTGAAGTCTGGCTAGAAGTGCTCTTTACAAAGAGTAACATCCACAGAAGATCTGGGGTTAGTTCCCCAGAAGAGGTTTTGGAACAATCTACCAGCAGAGTTGGTTCCTTCAGGAACTAAGTGCAGGTGCAGCTAGAAGAACTGCTGCTGCTTTCAAGGAAAGGGTGTTCACACCAAATATGGATTTGATCTCAATTCTAATCTTTCGATGCATATGGTTCAATAATGAAAATAAATGATTTTCTTTCCTGAAATTTTTTCCTCAAATGCCAAGCTCTCCATTCTCTATGATGTTTCATCTTGATATTTTTAGTGCCCTTTCTCATAAAGCCTAGGGTTTAAATACTTTTGCACAGGGATTAGTGCTCAGTTAGAGCTAGTTAGAGTAGAGAAGTTAGAGCTACAGCTTTTTCACAGCTGGACCTCCATGTAGTTAATGAAAAATCTCCCAGCATTCTCAGCAATTTGCCACAATTCCTTTAGTCGCACCAGTCTGAAGCAATATGGAGAAATTGGTTGCTATGGTAAACATTCAGGTTGCTATGGAGGGCTCACTATAATTCTATAAACCAAGGCAAATGTCTTATCATTTACCAAAAAGCCCGAAAATTTGGTTGCTTGGACGCTGTTTGTAATCATAAACGTGTGAATTTCTTATTATAATTAACATAAACAAACCCCCATTTCCCCGACGGTTCCTCTTGATGAAATTTAGTCTTTTTCTGTCTACAATGGTTTCAATGGCCATTATATATTAATGGTACATATGTAACCTCTTCTAGAGCCTGGGGTTCAAATACTTTTGCACAGTTTGAGTTACAGCTTTACAAAGTTTGACCCCCAAGTAAAAGTCAATGGAAAATTTCACAGAATTCTCAGCAATTTCAAAAACTCCTTTAGTGGTATCAGTCTGAAAAGATATAGCGACCAGAGTCAGACCAGTTTGGATGTCTTGGCAAAGTGTGGTGGCTGTAGCTTGAACACTCAAGGAGGAGATGCGTTCAGAATTATTGTCCGAAGCAAAAGACGAATACAGAATCACTGAATAACAAACTTCTCTGGTGTTGCCTTTAAAAGAGGAAAAAAATAAATGATAAGTCTATTTTTATTTTTAAATTGAAACACCAAGCACCTTGGTCCACACACACCCAGAACAAAAACCACCGTTTCTCCTGGTTCTCCCTCATTTCTTTATTTAACACAAAAACAATCAGCGGTTTGATAAAAACACATTCTGTTTATTGAATCATGAAACGTTTTCACAGCGCTCTGAAAGCTCACATTTACAGACGAGGAACTTTGCTCAGCAAGCAAGAATACAGTGAGATCCACTCAAGCCCAACAGGAAATAAACGCTCATGTCTCGTTTGTGAATAAATGCACGCACTTCCTGTCTGAGCGGAAATGTTTGTACTTACAATTTCAAAGATTCACACATGTCTGTCCATCTCTGAAAGGAGGCTAAATCATGCGTCAGGTTATGTACAGCAGAAATATTCGCTTCCCCGGGAAGTCGTCTTCTCAGGGTTTAGTCGTCGAGTGTTTATAATTATCAACAGAAGTCTCTCAGTTTAAGCTAATGTCTACAGAGAAAGAATTTTAGTTTGAGGTTTGGTCATCCTCAGAACTTGGAGATTTTAACTCCTCCGTGTACCCCATCTCACACTCTTTAAACAGCAACCGCCAAATACAAATTGTGACGATAAAGATAAAACTGAACAGAGCTAGAAGAAATTGACAAATGGAGAGAATGCAAATTATTAAGAAGAAAGACGAGTGAGCTGCATCCACGAACGTTTTCTCCGCATGTGCAATACGAAGTGACTGGAACTGCAGTTCATCGACTGAACGCTAGTGGCAGTAGTGAGCAGATTGACTCCAGGGGTTGAGTTGTTTGGTATAAAGCTTCAACACTTAAAAAAACTAGAGCTAGTACAGAGCGGAGCTGCTAGAGTCCTGAATGAGAAAGTATGATCATATCACACCATTCCTTTATGGATTATAAATCAATCAGCTCGAGCTCCAGATATTCAGATTTTTTGGGGGATAGTTCTAAACTTTTCAGGGTTGTGTTTTTTTTTTGTCGTTGGAGTTCTCTATTTGGAATTACTTTTCGTTTTCCGAACCTCGAACTGAACGGAAATAAAGTGGACCTTTCAAGTTTATATTTGAGTACCCCTGCACTAGGTTATCAAATTATAAAAACATAATTGTCACTTCGATTTGCACTCTACCCATCAGGCTCCTCCTTCTGTGAAGCATCAGCATAAAAGTGCTAGAGAAATACTCTTGACTGAAGCTGTTGTGTAGCAGTCAACGGAGGAGTCAAAATCTCTACTTGTGTCTCTGAATATTTTCCATTTTAACACTTCAGGGTAAAGCATCTATTGTGTGCTCATTCGTTTGATTTCTTGCTCTTTTTGACATTGTCTGAAGAAATGGCCAAGAAATCCGAACATTTCCTGGCGTATGTAAATTTATGAGCACAACTGTAAGATTTGTTTTCTGTAAGTGAATAATATTGCACTCTGAAGCTGCAAAGGGAGCTTGCTGTCTTTCGAATTAAGCAGCTATCGTTTGTTTTTTATGGAACACATGGTTCCAAACAGCAGGTTTGTGTTTGACACAGGAAGCACGTGGAGTCCTTGCAATGCATTCATGATTTTATCCGCATCATCACATCTGGCCACTATATACAGCAGGTACACGGCGCTCTATAAAGGCTGTTATATACACTTTATACCCTTTTAAAAACACACCTTTGCTCTTTTATATTATTGTTCATTCATTTGCTTGAAAAATCAGAATTGCACCAAGGACGACGACTGCTATTTGTTCTAGTAGTACAACAGTTCACAGGTTATTTCCAGTGTTTGTTAGTAAGGATCCTTTCCCCAAATAAAAACAAAAGATATTCACACACACACACACACACACACCATACAATCGTTAGAAAATAAAGTGCTCTCTTTTTTCGATATCTGACAATCAGTGCAGACAGACTCAAAGCTCCAAAGGAAAGCAAACGTCTTTCACTAGACACAGGAACGAAACACTTCTGGAGGGTTGTGTGGTGTAAATACTGCAGTTTATAAGACGTCTACGGTGTGGTACATTCTTCCTGTAGGAGTATAACGCTCGGAGATTAGTTACACTGTAAATAAAGACAGAAGCGTCCTTGAAAACCGTTCTCAAGTAAAGGATAAAACGCATGTTATTGCCGCTCTACAGCTTTAGGCTTTGTTCAGACTGCAGGCGTTAGTGCCCAGTTCAGATGTTGTGGTGAAATCAGATTGGGTTTCGGTGTGTCGCTTTTCCATTGACCTCTTCTGGAATTCAGTCTCTGCTCGTGCTTTTTGGGGCTTTCCCACCTGTTCCCTTTTGGGCTTCTTTTTCTGATATTCTAAAAGCAAGCTAATTCCAATTTAGAATCTTTCTAGCCAATCAGGGAGCTCAACAACTGATGAGTCTTTGATCAACAGGAAGTTGCGTCACACTTTTCTTTCACCTTGTATCACCTTGACTCTGTTAAGCCCGCTTTTAGAACCTCATCAAATGAGTACAACGGAATACAGCAAACGGCTACAGAATACGGTAAAGAAGCCCCACACAATGTGCAAAGGAGGGACTTTTCTGGAAACAATATTCTGTTTTGATGTACAAATTGTGTTGTAGATATCTACAATTATATTTTCACTGGACCGATTATCTGTGTTACTGATTATAATTACTGTATAAGGCGCACTTAAAATCTTATCCAATCTCATCAAAGATCAGTGCATCTTTTTTTATTAAAACTGACTTTATGTGATTCACAGCATTCAGAAATCTGATCTTGACCACACTGGACTGTCGGAGCCTCGTGGAGTAATGCACACTCTTCTTCAATATTAACATTTTTTATTTTACACGAGTTATTGTGAATGGGTAGAAAAATATGGCAATTATTTGAGATGACTACAGATATCTATAATTGCTATTATTACTCAGTAAAAAACAATATTAACTCATCAAAATGCTATCGCTCCCATCTTTAATTATATACAAAGGAAATGAGATCAACGGATTCATAATATAAGTTTAACTCCATGTATCTATATATATTTTTATTTGTGATGTAATGCACATTTTCTAATATCCACAGTATTGCAAAGAACCTACTGGGCCTATTCGCCTGCCTTCCGCATCATCATCATCATCATCATCATCACCCTGGTTGTTATTTATCTTGTTCTGTGGCTTAGTCAGCAGAGATCATGGGTTCTAACCCCAGGGAACTGTGTTCATTCCCTGAAATGTAGAAGTTGCTTTGGATAAAAGAGTCAGAAGCACATCTCAGAGAAACATCTGATGCAGGTCACTTCCTGCAGTC
Organism: Danionella cerebrum; assembly: GCA_007224835.1. Classification (NCBI taxonomy): domain Eukaryota; kingdom Metazoa; phylum Chordata; class Actinopteri; order Cypriniformes; family Danionidae; genus Danionella; species Danionella cerebrum. The sequence continues at coordinate 116,645 of SRMA01023884.1, read as the reverse complement.
TGAACGATACTCACTAACAATATCTCACACAGGAGTCAGAACTGTAATCATAATATCTAGTAATAATCTCATAAATATTCACAAATCAATAGATACAAAATATACCCGACACAAAACATATTTTATATTTCTACACATTATAATTTAATAAATATCCACTTTTCCTTTCTTTCGCTGAATCTCAGTTTTATTACTTTCTAATCAAAAGTAGCGTATTGACCGATCCCACGACTCCATGTCCAGAGAGTCTAGTATGAAGAAGAGATGGAAGATGCGCCTTTTTCTCGACGTGCAGCCCCCTGTTGTGGAATGTCAATAAATGTGCTTTCTCTAAATGTGGTTTATTTTACCTTTAAATGCTGCTTTCTTGCACACTGTTGAGTATTTGGAGCCTGCCCACTACCCAAGCTTGACCTAAAGTAAAGTTGGTACGACTTTGCAACACTGTATTTCTACTAAGCGGTTAAGTCTACCCAGAATCCTGAATTCAGTCTCTTGCATCCTTACCCGAAACCTCTGTGCCCACCCTTCTGCGTCTGTTAAACATTTGACTCCACAAAAGGTCTCTTTGGTTTGATGGGCGAAGTGGGACCTTGTCTGGCATCACGAGAAAGCTGGCGGTACATGTTTTCTTGGAACGCCTGTGCCACAGGCATTGTCCGGGCGACCTTAACATCCTGATATGTGGGAGCTTGGCTCACCCGCTCCAGGAGGTCTCGATCACGTGCACCTCCATTGGCAAGTTTGCCCAAAGATGCGGGCTGAGCCTGGGAATAATACTCATCATCTAGCATGTGTCCATTCTGTGCATTGTTGGTCTTGTTGTAGAAGGCAATGTTGCCTAGAGATGTAGGCGGGCTGTAGGAGGAGGCGGTGGAGGATTGATGGATCAGGTTTCCAGGGGACGTTGGACTAGTGTCTAGAGACGAAGCGGGCCAAGCCCGGGAAGGCTGGTGAAGGTACTGCTGCTGAGTCCTTGCGGTCTTATCGATGACTCCCATAAAAGGAGTGGTCCGGGATCGGGCGGGTTCACTCAAGTAGTGTCCACTCTGAGAAGGCGACAGTGCGGATGGCTCATCAAAGTTTCGCTCGTATGCCACCTGCAATGGGATTTCCATTTGGGGGATGGAGGATGAAGGTCTGAATCCAGCAGCTAGATTGCAGGTGGAGCCTGTAGAGATGTTACTAGTAGAAGGGGAGAAGCGCAGATTAACACTCTGGGAGTGGATGAGCGGCCTAGGCGGCTGGGCATGCTGTTTTAACTCACTCGGACTGGCACTTATGGGTCTACGCACTAGGTGTGGGATCTCCGGAGAGCCTAGCTGACAAGGCGGCAGAGCAGAAGCAGCAACAGCTCGCTCAAGTTCATGTTTGGAGACTGGGTAGTATGCTGCAGACTGACTGCGGCTGATCTGTGGAGTTTGGCTGAAACGCATTCCTCCAGGTCTTCCTGTCGCAGAGCGGTAGGCCGAAGCAGGACGTTGAGGGATCTCGTCTTTATCCAAGTTTGTTTCCAGAACTGCAGATGGCCCACCGTGGCCTCCATGATGACATAGAGCTCCCACACTAATGCTGGATTGCACCTGAGACATTGATCGGCTGTCCAACGAAGGCTGGTACACCAGCCTCGGCTCTCGATCCCGGTCCCTGTCCATATCCATGGAGCTTCCTTGGTACCTGCTGCTGATTGGATGCGCCAACTGCCCGTACACACTGTTTCCAGGTTGATTTGTGCGAACAATCTGTGCCATAGACGGCTGCAGTCGAAGACCCTGAATTTGGTGGTGCTGGCCAGTCTGGGAGCTCTGGGATGGTTGCGATTGCAATTGGAAGGATCTCTGGCTGCTCATCTTCAAGAGTGGAGACTTAGGACGGCTGGGTAAAGGTTCTTGCTGGTAGCGTACCGGAGAGCCAGATTGGGAACGATACATGCACACATTCTCCAGCGGCGGACTAGCGCGGAATGGGACTCCACGCCGTAGAGGAGACGGTGGAGGACTCTGATAGTCCATTCCCTGGTTACCTCCACCACCCATTGGTGGTGTATTGTACTGGTATGAGGACTGATGACTGGGTGATGTGTGGGGTGGACTATGTCGATAGTGGGAGTTTTGATGAGTTGGCGAAATGCATGGGGAGGTGGATTGGTAGCTGTGATGGGTAGGAGAAGACATGGAGGAAGAACCTGGGTGAAACTCAAAGGCTTGGCCTCCGGATAGGTATCCAGTATCATGGCGAGTTGGAGAAATTGGTGGACTACGCATGTAGGCAAGGCTCGAAGCGTTGGAGCGAATTTCAGATGCAAGACCAAGAGACACGGCCTCTAGCTCTTGTTCTAGGAAATCATCATCTTCAAACAAGTCTTGGACAGGTTCCATGTCATCCAGTCTTGGCTCAGGAGGAGGTGTGTGACGAGGGGGTTCCTCGTCATCCTCCACTGGTAGAGGAGATGGTGGAGGAGATGGAGGAGGCTCAAGTTCGGGCTCATCTGTTTGCGTAACCTGCCTATATTCCTCTCCCACGCGCTGGAGGAGCCGTTGGATTTCACGGTTATTGGGACACAGCTTTATGGCTTCCCTGAGGTCTTCTAATGCTTCAGCAAACTGTCTGTTGAAGTTAAAGAAGCAAGGATTTAGCAGACATTCGTTTTCAATTTCAGAATGTAAACAGAAAATGGTTTGTTTTCCAATATTCAAATAAATGCTACCCCTCAACATTTCATCTCAGACATCATTTTTTATAAAACGGGTTTATAACTTGTGGAAAACTAGAGAAAGCTTTAACAAGCTTCATTGCCATCAGTGCCATCTAGAGGACAAAAGATGAGATGCACCTTGGAAGTTCAAGGCCTCTGAGGTGGGATTGTGTGTGTAGTTGATAGAAATGGTTTGGCACATAAAAAAGGAAATGGCTTTTCAGAGTTGGACAAAACAATACTTGGAAAATTTAGGGGAGGTTTTTTTTAAATAAACAGTTTAGGGGAGGTTTTTTTTAAATACAATTTTCACATAGTTTTTTTATTTATTTCATTTTGTCTCAACACTTTTGGTCTTTGTTATAAAACATTGGCTCTCGATTTTTTCACAACAAAAATTCACTTAAAATGTACTATTCTGAATTGTATTTTCTCTTCGTTTTTAGATGTTTTGTGGAATTATTGTGTAATATACTGAAAAATGTCTAAATACTTAAACATTGAAGCATTGCCTCTAAAAAAAACGTGTTTTAAAGGTAAATTATTAGGGCAAATTCTAAAGTAGTTACAAAAAAAAACTGGCCCAGCTTAATCCCAGTGGGTTTTCTGCAGCTCAGAGGAAATGCTGTAACAGGAAGTAGCATGAGATGTTTTTGCCGGTACCTTGCCATGGAAGTGTGAGCCTTTGTTTTATTTTAGTTTTATTACGACACCAAGAGGTAAATATTTGGTGTGGTGTAAAGCTGGAGATGCCCATGTTTACAGACTGCAGATGCATGAAGCCACACCCACTGTATGTGGAGCCCCGCCCACATGGCATCTCATTGGTTCAACTCCCTAACTCTGAGCCTAACACTGTTTAGCATGGAAGTGACAACATGATTCAACATTAAGTGGGTGGGGTCTGGGGTGCATCCCTGTCTGCAGTCAGTGGTACTTGTGATGCTGGGGGTACGTGTGGACAACACGTACAATATCCATTTACTCGGACTGTTTAACCAGAAGATGGCAGTATTCCCTCCGTATAAAAGGATGAAGGTGATCTTGTACAAAATAATATTCAATTCTTTGCATTCAATAACATTGCAGTCCATCAGATATTGTTGGTAAGTGAAATGTCAAGAATTTTAAAACATTTATTGTTTTTGCTCATTAGAATATTGAAAAACTAGCCCAGAATTAGACTGGAAAAAGTTGATTTTTAAAGAATATTTGTAATCTTGGTTAAACAGAAAATACTCCAATGTAAAGGTGGGAATTTGATGTTGGCCCGTACCTGCTGCTGCGCTTGGCTCGGGCTCTCGCATAAAACGCTTCGTAAGATTTTGGCTTGAGCTCCAGAGCTTTAGAAGCAAACTCTTCAGCCATTCCAAAGTCCTGAAAGCAGCAAATATATACAGAGAAGTTTCAAATATTTTCATGAAAAGTGCCACAGCTAATCGAGAAGACACTTTATTTTTTGGAAAAGTTCTGCAGTTCTCACATTCATCTTCCTTCGACAGCGGGACAAGTTCAAGAACAGTGACACTTTGAGCTCCTTGAAGCTCTTCAGATCCTCGCTTAACCCTTCTCTGGGAAATTTCTTCAGAGCGTACTGGTAGCGCTGAGCTGCCTCCTTAACCTTTCCTTTCTGCGAGAGAAAAGAGAAATGTGTAACTGCACACAGCCAAAGGGCACCGTTTGAGACGCGTCTGAGCAAATCTGACCTTGTAGAAGCCGTCTCCTTCCTCTAAGAGTTTACTCAGAAGGATGATCATGATGTCGGGTTTGGATGTCGCCATCGCCCAAGTGGCAGGACCTATGGGTCACAGGATGTTTGATGGGTCAAAATGAAACCACCAAAGGTTTGATGCGGAATGTGAGGCGAGGTGGAGGAGTGTGTGATGCTCAGGGTGGAGGTGCACTGGGTGATAAGAAGTCTACAAACTGTCCAGATGTTTATCAGCAGACCTCGAGTGACACGTTTGTGGCGTGTGCAGGGAAAAGGCTTGTTCCGCATCACTCGTCCATGCAGCATCTCCTTGAGTAAAGTGTTCTCAATGGTTGTACGATGCACAGTGACACCAAGTGTTTGGAGCTGTTCTGTGGGTTGTCCGTGACTGTTCTCACCATCCTGCTCTCCAGACTGGGGCTTGAAGATCTACTCTGGCAGGTTGTAGTATGTTCAGCATTGAGCTGCTCGTGTCTTGAGCCGAACCAGAGCATGTGAACACATCACACCTGTTCTTAAATCGCTGCACTGGCTCCCGGTCGCGTTTAAAAATCTTAACCCTCACTTATAAAGCACTCCATTGTCTGGCCCCTGCATATCTTCTCTTACGCTCCGCTCCTCACAGTCTAAGCTTCTATCTGTACCTCGCACTAAAACTATGGGAAACAGGGCTTTCTCTGTCTATGCGCCGTCACTGTGGAACTCTCTCCCGGCTGAGCTTACGGATGCACAAGTTACGGATGCACATTTCTTAAAAGCATCTTAAAACTCTTTTTTTTTACTGGCCTATGATTGTTGACATTTTATTCGTTTATTACTTTTAACCATTTAACTAAATGTATCATTATTTTTGTTATCATTATTGGTATCATTATTATTCCCCCCCCCCCCCACCTTGAATAATAGACTTTATTTGCTACACAGTGGTCTGTTCTGATGCACTCAAAACATTCCGGAAAAAAGGGAAAGAAGAGGAGGAAAAGCGGCACAAAGACCGAGGTAATGCTACGGTAAAGCAGACGCACACACGGAGTAGCTAATCAATCAATAGCTAGCGTTGAAGTTTCTTATCCAGACAATGTTTTACAAAGGAAAATCATGAACATTTACAGGGGTGCCAAAACTTTTGCATACCACTGTATACGTCCAGCTCTTTGGTCTATCACACCACGAGAGCCAGACGACTTTGTGACTGTTAAACATTATCAGAATATTTCAAAATGAGTTTGAACCTGAACCGGATGAGGAACCAGGAATTACCTCCTTTATTTGGACTGGGGAGGGTCTGGCACCCTGAGATCAAATTGAGGTAAGGATGAGGGCGGTGTGTTTGTGAGCCAATGTAAGAGTGTGTGAAAGTGACCATGAGCAAGAAACACAGAAAGCAGCAGTGAGTGATGGGAAATACTGTAAGAATCAGCTCATAAAGTCGCAGCGCGGACAAAAATTCTAAAGAAATTATAAACACCAACCGGCCACTTTATTAAGTACACCTGCCCTTCTGCTCATTCACTCGTTCACACAGCAGCGCACTGCATTTAGGCATGTAAACATGGTCGAGAGGATCTGCTGCAGTTCAAACCGGGCATCAGAATGGGGAAGTTGCAGCCAGATGGGTTGATGTGAGTATTTCAGAAACTGCTGATCTACTGGGATTTTCACACACAATCATCTCTAGGGTTTAGAGAAGCCACTTGTGAACCCTCCTCTGTGATCCGTCATGATTTGATGTGGACTTGCGGTAAATGCTTTGAATCTATTGTGGTGAAAACCGATGGTGTTGTAATAGTCAGAGTATTTTCGTGCTGCCCCTTCCATAATGTAATAAGGAGTGCGACATAAGATCCGGAAGAATCTTGATTCAACAACAGATCCAGAACGCGCCGAAGAACTGTGTTTGCTTATTGGATTATGGGTGTTTTACATGGTGAGAAAACTCTGAAACTCAGTGTTGGTTTATTTAATTTGCGTGGTTCAATGTCGCAAGCGCTGACGACTCCCTCGAACCAATCGGTGTTCACGTATGTCATGGTGTCAGTTCTAGAACCTCCTCAAAGCGAGTTCCAGAAATGTTGTCGGTAAAAAAGCTGTTAAAACTGAACGGAACTGAACCGTTTCCACAGGCGGGAGGGAGACTCGTTTTTGCACTCGAGAACTCTTCATGTAGAGTTTTAGTTTAGTTTTGTGCCTTGTAGTTTCCCCTCAAGGGATATTTAAAAAAATATTTCTAATAAAGACTCTTAGTTTTATTTCTCACATTTGGGTTCAGTTAAATGTAAAAAAGCGTATCAGTGTAGCTTGTGTCGTACCGATTTTGCCTCCTTTTTTGAGCAGCGCGACCACCACGGATGCGTTTCTGCAGCCGACTGCTCGATCCAGAGGACGCATGCCGCTGTAGTCCACATGCTCGATGGAAGCGCCGTGATCCACCAGGAACTTCACCTGAGAGAAACAGACAAAAGGAACCTAGCAATAGTTTCAAGTTCTCGGTCAGCAGGTTCATTCTGGGTGCAGCTACAGTTCTCTGTTTGATTGAGCTAAAAAGTCTTGTTGTTTTTTTGTGTGTGATCTTTGGTGCATTTGAAACAGATAAAGACGTAAAAAATGTCTGCACCAAGAAGAGTTTGGTTCCAAAAGTTCCTCTAAAACAAAATTAAAGAAAATCAAAAATATTTCTGTTTCTGTTTCAAACTGTAATCGATCATGCCGAGTCTCGGGTATCACAACATTCCTTAATGGATGCAGCTTCCTGAGTTAATCGTGCTAACAGGAACACCGCTCACCACGTCTGCGTCTCCATAGAAAGCAGCCAGATCTAGAGGTGTACGGCCGTTCTTGTCTGAATGCTCCGTGGAGGCTCCTCTATCCACCAAGCAGCGGACCACAGACAGATGTCCCTTCAGACAGGCCCAGCTGAGGGCCGTCAGACCCTCCTTATCCACCAGGTCCAGCGCTGCTCCTAACACAGAACAGAAACATAAGAAAAGTACAAACCACCGCCATCATTAACATCATAGACGCAGTGATTATGTCTATGCTGTACCCTGAGTCATGAGGAACTCCACTGTGTCCAGATGTCCTTCTGAGGCGGCCATCATGAGCGCAGAGCGGCCCTGTTTATCAACCAGATTGAGATCAGCTCCATGCGACACCAGCAGATCCACCACCTGCAGCACACGCATCAATCGAGATCACAGTTTCATCTGCGTCATACAGAGAGTCTGCGAGGAAATGGATCGGACAACATTACGTTCCTTTTTCTGATCAGTCAGAGGAACATTTTACCTCAGACCGTACCTCAAGCAGCATCATGGAGAAATCTGCAGAAATCTGAACCATATTTTAGAATAAAAGTTCTAATAATCATACTTTTAAATTTGGACAAAATTTTTACTTTTTCTGGCGGAGATGTTTTGGATTACATTTAAAGAAATTCCACAAATGCATTAACATTTTAGAAGAATATTTATAACGTTTATATTTATATTATACTATATTTTCTGTTATTAGATATTTTTTCCCTAATTTCTCAAATTAAATCTGTATAATTGAATGTTACATTTTTATTTTTTCTTAACGGAACAGACAGTGGAGAGTGAAAGGAAATTAGGAGAAGAGAGAATGGGGAGGAATGGGAAAGACGACGGGCTCGGGATTCGAACCCCATGCAACCGCACATATGCGTCCTGCGCACTACCACTACACCGCGCTGCAGGACACATTTTGATGTTTAAGAAATTTTACAATAGCATTTTTTTCTATTTTTAAATTGTATTTTTCCTTCATTCGATTCTGTACGTAACATATTGTAATTTCTTAAAGTTTTAACTTGTTTTCGATGTTTTAAATAGATCAGTAAAACAATGCTGTAGCATTCCATTAATGTTGATGGATGTTTTTTTTATTTGTGGAACTTATTGAACGATGAATAAATTAATTTAACATGTTCGTTTTTGGCATTCAAAAAAAGTTTAAGTATACATTTTTGAGATATTTCAACAGTTCTCTCTCTTTTTTTTAAATAAATGCAATAAGTGATTGTGTAATTCTGAAATATTTAAAACTAATCCTGCATTGCAGAAAACTACACCTTCATGGCGACACGGTGGCGCAGTGGGTAGCACTGTGGCATTCCAGTTAGAAGGTCACTGGCCGGTGATGGAATGGAAGGAGTTTGCATGTTCTCCCGGTGCTTGTGCTGGTTTCCCCCACAATCACAAAAACACGCGGTTATGTAACTGAATAATGTGAATTCCCGTCAGGAGAGAGTGAATGAGCGCGGGGTCAGAAGAAGAATGAGGGAATGCTTCTTTCATGATGCTCTGCGAGAGATACTCCATCCAATAACTACATCATTCATGTTCTATCTCTCTCTCTCTCTCGCCGTATGTCTAGAGTCAGAAACAATCTTCTTGTACTTCAATAAAACTTTTATTTATTTCACTAACGAAAGATTCTGTCTATATCCATATCTATGTCTGTCTACATCTATCCATCTATACCTCTATCTATCTATACCTCTATCTATCTATCTATCTATCTATCTATCTATCTATACCTCTATCTATCTATACATCTATCTATACCTCTATCTATCTATACATCTATCTATACCTCTATCTATCTATACATCTATCTATCTATCTATCTATCTATCTATCTATCTATCTATCTATCTATCTATCTATGTATCTATCTATGTATCTATCTATCTATCTATCTATGTATCTATCTATGTATCTATCTATGTATCTATGTATCTATCTATCTATGTATCTATCTATGTATCTATGTATCTATCTATCTATCTATCTATCTATCTATCTATCTATCTATCTATCTATCTATCTATCTATCTATCTATCTATCTATCTATCTATCTATCTATCTATCTATCTATCTATCTATCTATCTATACCTCTATCTATCTATCTATCTATACCTCTATCTATCTATCTATCTATCTATCTATACCTCTATCTATCTATCTATCTATCTATCTATCTATCTATCTATCTATCTATCTATCTATCTATCTATCTATCTATCTATCTATATCTATCTATCTATCTATCTATCTATCTATCTATCTATCTATCTATCTATCTATCTATCTATCTATCTATCTATCTATCTATCTATCTATCTATCTATACCTGTATCTATCTATCTATCTACCTACCTGTCTGTCTGTCTGTATAGGCAGTGTTTCACCACTCAGTTCGCTCATAGCTAATGTTCGATCCCCTGAGGGTAATGATCTGAGGCTGACCTGCCAGTGTCCCTGTCTCACTGCGCTGAAGAGCGGCTGCACCCCTCTGCGGTTCGCCAGAGACACAGCAGAGCCCTGAGCCAACAGCAGCCTACAGACCTCCAGCTTCCCCCGTCCGGCCGCCGCACACAGCGCTGAGCAGAGAAGAGAGCACAGCACACGTCAACAACATCCTTGTTTTTCATTTGTTCATTTTTTATTAAAAATGCCCAGTTTGAGTTTTATTTGTAAAATCACTTTTGTGCATCGAGTTGTTGTCTTTAACTGGCCACGATATCCTGGATGTAGATCTGAGATCGGCACATTAAACATCCTGTACAACAAATGTGGTGTCTGCTGTTTCTCTGAGACGGTCATTTCTGTAAAATGCTACCGTTGTGCTCATAAGTTTAGGTGGCCTAGTCCTTTTTTTGCAATTTCTGAAAATTTGAAAAAATGAAGCCATTTATTGACAAATAACTGTGTTTACTCTTGTTAAATCATAATGATGAAATTACCCTGATCAAAAGTTTACACACCCCAGCTCTTAATATTCAGTCTCTTGTCGATGAGGTGCTTTGAGTTCTCCTCAGAGTTCTTCAGTGATCTTGAGATCAGGAGACTGAGATCTGCTTCAGAACCTTCACTTTGATCTGGTAGAACCAGTGACGAGTGGGCGTGGCCTTGTGTTTTGAATCCTTTGAGAACATACTGCTTTCATCTTCCATTGGTTCTGAACAAGTTTCTGGAGCTGACACATCCCCAGAACATCAGTGACCCACCTCCATGCTTCACAGTAGGGATGGTGCTCCTCTCCAAATGTAGAACTTATGGTTGTGGCCTAAGACAACAGTTTTGTTCTCATCGCTCCAAATAACTTTGTTCCAGAAGTTTGGAGTTTATCTCTGAGCTGTTTGGTGGATCGTAAGCAGCTACTTTGTGGAAATTGTCGACTCGACCATCATGCAACCCGTTGTACTTCAAGTTTCGCCTCTTTGTTTTCCTTTAAACAGCCACATAACATTTTTCCAGAGAGCCCGTGTTTCAGATGAAGTTTCATCCCTCACAGTTTTTCTGGTTTCACTAGAATCCCTCAGTTTCCTCTTCTTCATCAGAGTTTGAAAAGTTCCTCTGGGATCTTTTTAAATCCCTTTGTAAAGTTCAAGATCCTTGGATGCTCTTCTGCTTTTCCCCTTCGCTCAGAATTCAGAAATGTCAGCATTCTACAAACAAACAGGTCGAGGTGAGGATGGTTACCTTTACCAGCTGCTCAAACACAAATGTTTTTGTGCATTTTCTCAAGCCAAAATTACCAGGGTGCACTTGCTCAGGGCCATTTAAAAAGTTTCTGTTCTCATTTATGATTTAAAAAGAAGCTGCTTGACAATGAATGGCTTCACCCAGCCACTAACCAAGAGTGAGTGGAAAAATGCTTTTATGTCATCACTGATGTTTTCTGAAAAAAAAAAAAAACATCAGTGATGACAGAGTTTACAGCTGTATTTTCTTCATGGGACACAGTAAGTAACCATAGTAGTCCTTGTTGGAGACTCCCCAAACCAAAAAATGAAACTTTTAAAATCATAATGTTTTTTTTTAGCAATCTGAAAAACAATCTGAACAAAGCTCATTGCTGCTGTTTATAACGTGTGCAGTACAAACCCATCAACACGTAACAAAACAATAAAAGCGACGCGAGAGAATAAAACCAGCAAGTCAATAGCTTGAGGTAGAAAATTCACGCATTTGAAATCATTGCAGGGTCATTGTATTAACTCTAAAAATAGATCTGTACCTGTCTCACCCCACAGGGTATCACAGCAGTTAATCTGAGGACGCTGCGTGTCCTCCTCGTCCCCCTCGGGCAGCTCCAAGAGATACGACACAATCTAAAGGAGAACAGAACATTATTCCATGTGTTCCTCATGATTCAACCTCACAGCCCTGCACGCCTCTTCCACATCTTTGTTTCACACACGTTTGATCAAAAGGTGTTGCAGCAGGTGATTTCTCACCTCGGTGTGACCCATGCTAGCAGCTGCTACGAGAGCCTGCTGGACGGCGATGCTCTTGTTGAAGGTCACTGACGGAGACGATGATGTCATCTCCTCAGGGTGAGCGTCGTCTTGTGTGTTTGTTTGGGGCTCTTTCGCACTCTCCTCTTCCTCCTCCAGCTTCTCTTCAGCCTCCTCCATCGTCTGTGCTGGATCCGGGGGGCAGGAGGGCTCTGGTTCTGGAGCCGTGGGCGCTGACTGAATAGAAGTGGGCGTGCCCTCTTGTGGCGTTGGAGAGGGCGTGGCCTGTGTTTGTGTGGGAGAGGGTGTGGTCTGTGAGTCGGAGGGGCTCTGGAGATGTGTCTGCCCCCAGTCGCTCTGAAGGAGGAACTTGAGCACGTCGAAGTGTCCTCTGAGCGCGGCTTGGACCAGCGGACACTGACCGTGCTTGTCCAGGTTGTCAAGCTGCAGGAGAAGCAAAGGAATAATTCTTGTCCTCCGAGATCGAATCTAGAGCTGTTTTCTGTTATAAAGCTGTGGTTGAAACTGACAAAAAATTTTTTTGTTTAACCCTTTAAGACCTGCCATAGAACCAAGTCCACCAGAGCATAGTTTACATTTTTACCTGCTGTGGTGCCATTTTTCCAGTATTTTAATTTGTCATACATCAATAAAACCCTTATATCCTACATTTTAATAATATATATATATGGAGCTATGTCAACCTTAGGTCAATCAATGGAGAAAGTGTCACAATTACAATAAACCACAAAAAATCTCTCCAGATGATTTTTCCACAGATTTTTTTCTAAATACAGAGAAATCAAAGCTTTATCCCTCAAAATTGTAAATGTAAAAAAGTTGCACAAAATGCTTTTGAACCACATTAAATTTATTCTGAGTGAATTCATTGCTTAGTTTTTGAGATACACTCAAATTTATAAAGTAAGACAAAAAATGAAAAACATGCACATCAAAATAAACTTTTTATAACTGTGCAATCAAATTCTTTTGTTCAAATGTAATTTTTTCTGGGTTTTATCGGCAGTGTGCTTTTTTTTCCTTCAGCTTGTTCAGGGTTTATTATTTTTTTGCAGCCTGGCCAAATGTAATTGTTTCCGTGTTTTATTGGCTTTTTTTCAGTTTTATCGCATATTCCTATGTTTTTCTTTACAGGGGTTTTCGCAACAGTTCGTTAATATAGAACTTTTAGGGTTTTCAGCACGTTTTTTTTTCAAATATTTAAATTTATTTAATTTTTTGTAGTACATTTATATTTTTATTGTTGTACAGGGTTTTCCCTTCAGCGTGTTCACATTTAGTTTCTTTTTTTAGTTTTTGCAGCATGTTAATATTTACATTTGTACGTGTTTTATGTGTTTTTATGTGCAGCATGTTGAGATGACATTTTTTCAGGGTTTTATTAGCAGTGTGTTCAGAATTTTTTTTCATGGTTTTAACAGTTTAGCTCGTGTTTCGACAGAATGTATTTTTAAGGGAAGTAAAATGTTTTTAAAAATCAAAAACAATTCTGTTGGTTGTTATTTGTATTAAAAACAATTCCTTTTATCATTTAGTTACATTTTTTTGATGACCTGAAGTGAATTTTGGGGTTTGGACCCTGGTGCAAAAGAATTCACCTGGATTCAATCATTTGGGGATTAATAATCACAAAACAAACACTAAAGGCTGGAATAACGGTTATCCACTGAACACAATTGGACTCAAGGTTCCTAGAAATCAAATTATTCTGCGTTATATATGTGTTTCTGATGCTTCCTTGTATGGTGGCCCTCAATCACAACAAAAACATTTAGAATCAATAAATGCCAAATGCACAATGCATTGTATGAAAATGCGATCGTGTCAGTGCATTAACTTCAGCATAAAATACTGCAGCTTTGTCCATACCTTGGCTTTCCTCTTGCAGAGAGCCGTTACGATCCCCATGTGCCCTGCAGCGGCGGCGTAGCCCAGTGGAGTGATTCCGCTCTCAGATGGAGCGTCCACACTGGCGCCGAACTCCAGCAGCAGGTTTACCATGTCCGCCGTGCCCAGGTGAGCATGAACACACAGCACCGGAGCATTGCTCAAAACCTCTGTATGATGATTCACATTCGCCCCACCCAGCATCAGCAGCCGGGACACCTTCGAGAAAAGGAAAAGTATTACATTTCTGTACGAACCCATGCGCGAGTCTTAGTTTTTGTACTGAGCCCAAGATACAAGCATTTTTATATAGTTGTCAAGGTGCCATGTTTGGTTGCTATGGAGTAATCAATAAATTTACAAAGCTCCCTGGTTCGTATGAGTCATAAACATAAAGCACCATAACATCTCAGAAAGAATCTGTACCTTTATTTTTTCTGCGTACAGAAAAAACTTTTTTTCTGGTGTCGTGAATATGTGGTTTTCTAAGAATCTTCTCATTTCACAACTAGCTTGAGTCAAAAGAGCAAAACCTCACGGCTCTGTGTTGCTCTGGGCACAAGATATAAGCATTCTTACATGGTTGCTAGGGTGCTGTGTTCGGTTGCTAAGTTGCAAAGCCCTCTGGTTAGTTTGAGTCATCTGCAATAAGCCACATGTCTATCACATATGAAAATGAATCTGTACCTTTATGTTTGGTGTGTAAAGGTTTCGGAGTGATGACAGAGCGGCAGATAACGTCTCTGTGCTGTACGACACCCAGAGCCCCTGCAAAATGGATGAAGAAACCCCAACCTTCTTACTCAGACCCTACAGCAGAAATCAACAGGACAAAAAAGGGGTTAATGCATTGTATCATGAGACATTATAGAGATTTACTCTGTTTATCTGTGGCCCTCTGTACCTTGAATATGTGCGCTTTGAGTATATGATGCCCCAGCTCAATGGTCTGCTGCCTGTTTAGTTTGTTTTCTTGTCTGGAGAACCAGAAAGCCAGAAGCGTGTGGCCGTTCCTTCAAAAAAAAAATAATCTGAGAATCACAATGGTTGAAAACTCTTTAAATCTACATAAATTGCAGCAAACCATTACTTGATCATTAGGTTATGATAATGCAGTTTACTGCTGACCAGGTCTGGAATCGAGTAGAACAGTTCCAGGAAGTGAATTTCAGAAATGAGACTTGCATCAGATTTGAAATATGTTATAAGTAGTATAAGTGGTATAAGTTTTTAAGTGGTATAAGTTTTTTGGCACAACATATGTTTTATATATTAACAACTGTGAAGGTTAAATAAATTCAGACTTTTGCCATCAATTTGTTCAATCCCTTAGGCACCAGAGTAAAAAAAGGGCACCGGTAGATTTATATTCCAACAAAAAATTGATAAATTCATTGAAATTAAAAATTGGATAATGTGTTCAAGTAAGTTAACTGTTGTATAAGTGGAAAACAACTCACACTTGTGAGTTAAATTTCTAGAAAATCATTAAATAAAAGTGTAAAAGCCACATAATTACCTCTGTTTTGAACTAGAATCTCGTGGCAAGTTGAACTAGGCATGAAGCTAGCACAAAAAAGGTAATTGGGATGAGTGAAAAGAGCAAAACCCCATGTCTCCACGATGCTCTGAGCCTGAGATACAAGCATTCTTATGCAGTTGCTAGGGTGCAGCGTTTGGTTGCCATGGAGCAATCAATAAAGTAACAAATTCGTCTGGTTGGTTTGAATCATCTAAAATAAGTCACATGTCTCTATCCCAGTGTTGAGCCAACCAATCACATCTGAACGTTTTTTTGTTCTCCTTGTCTCATTTTTATATCGTTGCTAGGGTGCATTGTTTGGTTGCTATGGAGCAATCAATAAAGCTGCAAAGCTCTCTGGTTAGTTTGAGTCATCTACTATAAGCCTCATCTCTCGATCACAGTCTTGAGCCTACCAGTCACATTTGAAAGTGTTTTCATATGGTTTTATAAGCCTTAAGATGAAAGATCTTTAGGAAACCTTGGCACCATATCGGTCTGAAAAGGTTTAGCACTTGATGTAGTGTTGGTGGCTGTGGCTGGAGAGTCCAGAAAGAGATGGAAATTTAGCTTAAAAATCTAGTTTAGAGCAATATCTGCTTCTCTAACCCAAACGCAGAATTTTTTAGAAGATTAGCATATTTTAAAGAAACGAGTGATATACAAACGAGCAGAACATGAAAACATTTGGCATCTATTTTAAAGCTGAAATGTAAACTCCAGTGTGTTAAATAAAAAAAAAACATTCTTGTGTATTCTTCTTGAGAATGTCTACAATCTAGAGATCCTTGCATCCAGCATTTATAAAATCAAGAGATCCTCTTCAGACCTGGGGTCACAGAGGAACTTGGTCTTCTCTCCCTCCTCCCTCCAGATGAGCCACTCTCTGAAAGAGGGATGAACGAACATGCGCGTCCCGTCCCGTCTCTTCACCAGAAACACAGACAGGTTCTCCATCCTCTGCTGGAAGTCGTCCCAGTCCAGCGTACCTCTTACAGACCCCGAATTGATGGCCTGGTAGATCTGTTCGTCTGTGAGAGGGTGTAGAGATGCCAGGGCCACGTTCAGGAGGGGCAGGGCCCTCTCGAAAGATGACTGGGTCGGGAATCGCATGTTACACTGCAGGAGGTACACCTCTGCCAGATTCACTGGCACCACCTTTAAGAAAAGGATAATAAACTTTAGTCAAAATGAGTTTAGACAAAGATTTGATTCTTGGATGATTCTGGAGCACTGCCAATCTTCTCGATCCTAGAGCTGCGTTTAGAATGGATTTCCTAACCATTGTTCACCGGGAATTATAAGGTCACCATGATGTTCGAAAATGAGCAGAATGATCATTATTCTCTAAGGAATCATGCAGTTTATCTAAACTGCCATTGAGGACTTAAGAAGATTTAAATACCTTGTAGTTGGAGCTCTTGAGCACAAGGTACCCGCGCTGGATCAAGTCAAAGGTGAGCTTCAGATAAAGGAACGAGCCTTGACTGAGGGCTTTGAGGTGTCCACTGAGCTTCCCGAAGCTGCTGTTGTCCATCCTTCCATTGAGCGAGATGTTGTTCTGGATCTCTGGGCTGCTGTGGATGCGGTGGAGGATAAACCCCTGCAGATCATCATCGATGGCCTCGTTCTCCTCCAAGGCATCCAGGGAGATCTGTTGGAGTGGCAAGGGCTGAGTAATCTCCTGAA
Organism: Danionella cerebrum; assembly: GCA_007224835.1. Classification (NCBI taxonomy): domain Eukaryota; kingdom Metazoa; phylum Chordata; class Actinopteri; order Cypriniformes; family Danionidae; genus Danionella; species Danionella cerebrum. The sequence goes on along the minus strand of SRMA01023884.1, from coordinate 99,854 downwards.
GGGAAGAAGAAGGGGAGAGGTTCTTAAATTCGTCTTCGAGGTTAAACAAGAACTCCAGAACAACATTAACAAATTGGTAGATGAGGTAATTTAGCTTCTCTACTCTAGTCCTGATTTATTGCCATCCACCATCCGATAACTGCCCGTACCACTGTCCACTAATCTTTTGTCTACAGCTGTGATACTCAAATATAAACTTGAAAGGTCCACTTACCAAATTTCTGACGGCCCAAAACATGCTATCCTCAAAACCTCAAAACTATACACAAAAATATGGTAGGTAGACCTTTTAGTGTGCTGTTTTTAACCTTTAAAAAGCAACTAAAAACTTGAATCTATCGAGAGCACATACTAAATAAATAAATTAATAACAATAAAAAAACTCTGAAGCTCCAATGTCTTCCTTGTGAACGTCTTATGATTAGTCCAACCTTGTAACAAACAGCCCGACCTGTAAATGTGAAAATGTGCAGTACTTTGGAAAATCCAGACAGAATTACATTAGAATAAGCAATAATAGAAAGACATTAAAGTGTTTACATGTGTTAGTTTTATTCTAGTCAGTTATTGGATTCAAAAGTTGCCAGTAGCTGTGTTGACTTCCCCATGACCCACGACTATGTTTGAGAAGTCGTTGGAATGGACTACAGCTGCTGTTATACAGTTAAAACGAGTTCCATCCTCAAAGATATATACTGTGCGTGCGCCATTGAAAAATTATTTGGATTATGATTAAAGTAGCATGGTGGTTTTGGTGTGGGTCCAAATTTGACCGGGTCTGGGTCTGGAATCTATTTCATTTATCCATCCATCCATCCATCCATCCATGAAATAAAAATAAGTCTGTCTACCTGCTCGACCTACAAACTACCCATCACCCAATAACTATAACTGCACATCCTTCTGTTCCACTAGCATCTCATGTCTATGTGCATCTATCGACCACCCATTAACAGATCCAGCCCTAATTCCATCTCTCCATCCATCCATCCATCCAACTAACCATCTATCTGTTCATCCATCCATCCATCCAACCAACCATCTATCTGTTCATCCATCCATCCATCCAACTAACCATCTATCTGTTCATCCATCCATCCAACCAACCAACCAACCAACCATCTACCTATTCATCCATCCATCAAACCAACCATCTATCTGTCCATCCATCCATCCATCCAACCAACCATCTATCTGTTCATCCATCCATCCAACCAACCATCTATCTGTTCATCCATCCAACCATCCAACCAGCCATCTACCTGTCCATCCATCCAACCATGCAACCAACCATCTACCTGTTCATCCATCCATCCATCCATCCATCCAACCAACCATCTATCTGTCCATTCATCCAACCAGCCATTCTATTTATCCATCCATCCATCCTTCGATTACCTGCAGCGATGTTCTGACAGTCACCACCAGCTTGAGCCAGACTGGGAAACTGCTGATGGTTTTACAAAGGAAAGAGACAATGGTATCCCCATAATCAGGCTTGTGAAATTCTGCTTCATTCAGGCCATCGATGAGGATGATGAGATCTTCCTCTGGAGAGATCTTCCTCTCTGAAGAAACATAGAATTATGAACAAGTCCATTTGAAGATAAACAAGCACCTGTTATCTGCACTTGCCTTTATAAAGAGCATGGAGGGGCTCAATGACTCCCCGTCTGAAGGCGGTGGGTGGGTCTTGGACACAGGCACGCAGACTGAGCATGCTCTGTAGCTGTGGCTCTCTCACCAGCAGCTCCCGGTACGGCCTGAGCTGAGGCGATCGACAGAGCAGCGCAGCCACACTGTGAATAAACTCTGGCACCAAACAGGTGTAGGCATTATCAGCCTGGCAGTAGTGATAGGCCACCACCTGTAGAGGGCAGTGTGGACGTCAGCTTAAATAAACACTTAAAAAAAAGATTAAAACTTTCAACATTTACTCCCCATCCACTGGTTTCAAATCAGTTTGATTCATACAAAATAAATAAATAAATTAATTAAAATTGTTTGGTGACCACAAAACAGTTTGTTTTATGGCATCCAGACCGGCCTGGAGTCAGTCTATTGTGTTGGGGGGGGGGTGTTCTGTTGGGTTGTGACTATTTTTGCTTTATACATTTCACTCACGTGAACCACTTTGTCAGTATGAAAGTTAAGAAAGCTTCTGAAATAAGGTCTCGACTAAAAAGGAATGTGTGCCCTGAGGATTGTGCTGCATTTTATTGTGTTCGGACCAAAAATTCTAAACGTATTTCCTCCAAGACCGTTCAAGCTACAGCCACCAAATTTTGCCAAGGCATCCAAAACTGGCCTGACTCGGGTTGATATATCTCTTCAAACTGAAACCACTAAAGGAATTCTGGGAAATCTCTGAGATCAATGGGAAATTTCCAATTGACTGAACATGGGGTCAAACTTTGTGAAACTGTAACTCAAACTGAGAAACTCATGAAAACAGACCTTACTTGTGGAGGTTATCAGTCTGTGCAAGAACATACCCACCATTGTGCAAAATTATTTGAACCCTAAGGGATTAAATATTTACCTTTGACAAAAGGGCCAATAAAAAAAAATCAGAGAAATGTTTTTTGTTTTGTTAAATCAAGAGAAAGTGACATTAGAGCTGGGCGATATGGCTCCAGCCCAAAAAAACATTTTTTCACCCAAAAAAAAAAATCGATTTATTATTTAAATATACTTTCTTTTCACCCCAATTTAAAATAAAGCTACAGATCTGCATATCTGCAGATAACAAAGAAAATGTTGAGAACACACTACAGCTTTGCTAATAATAACATTATTAAAAATAAATCACAGTGTTTGTTTGTGTTATGCACTTTCATCACAAAAGTGCATTTTTTAAAGTCATCACCTCATGTATCCTTGCCTTTGGACACTGGAGAGACAGCATATGATATGATTAAACCACAATGAACATGTTCAGGGAACTTGAGACCCGTCAGAGCAGAACACTCGTTTACTCGGGCAAATGTTCACAGAGGACTCAGACCCATGCTGAAGGCTCCGAAAGTGTGAGTGGATTATTAATGCATTGCCTTAACCAGATCTAATAGCGCGTAGAGGAAATTGCTTTCTGCCCGAATCAATATTTTATGAGGCTCACTGGCAAACACACTTCTCTGTTTTAAACACATCTGCATAATGCAACAGCTGAGAGGGCGACAGGGGGCCGCACAGCTTCAGACAGACCTCTTTGTCTCCGTCTGCAGGTCTCCATCTCTGTTTGTGTATTGTTCTGTACTCTTTCAGCTCATGTGTCTATCTCTATATGCCTCACCGTTATCTCCACCGGTCCATGTTTATCTCTCTCTGTCTTTCCGACTACGTGTGTGTCTGTTGCGTGTCTGTCTGTTGCGTGTCTGTCTGTTGCGTGTCTGTCTATCGGTCCATGCACATACCATCTACCCCAATATCACTGTCCGTTTCCCATATCTCTGAGATCTCTCTCGGTGTGTCTGCACGTCTCTGTCCATCCTTATATTTGTCCCTATATCACCATCTTCCTCATACCTGTCTGTCACTGAATTCCTATCCATCCCCATATCTCGGTCCTTCCATGCGTCTCGTCTGTTCCTGTGTTACTCTCCGTCCCCTTACCTCAGTTTATTTTCTTCCCTCCGTCCATTCCATTATGATCAGCATATCTCTGACCTTTTCAGTCCCTGTTTCACTGTCTGTCTGCTCGCCTCTTTCCATTCTTCTATCTCTGTCCATCCGTGTGTCTATCCTTCGCTGTGTCTTTGTCCATCCCAATTCTCAGTCTGTCCATGTATGTCTCTTTATGTTTGTCTGTTTTCCATTATTCTGTATTTTGTCTATGATCACTGTTCTCTTACCAGGTAATAAAAGGAGGCTTTGCAGGGGTCAGCGCCTTAATACACTCTTCCCCATGTCAATATAAAAACCCAGATGTTTCAAAGATTTTCCAAAGTATGTCAAATAGGTTGCAAAGGTAATCAGTTTGGTTGCTATGGAGGGGTCAGTGACATAATTGTAACAATCTGTCTCTAGTCGCTTGGTCTCTTTCTCTCTCTCGCCCTTTCGGTTTCCCTGTGCTAATGTTTCGTACTATTTCATGTATGTTTTCCTTCTCGTTGTTCCTGTTTCTTCCTAGTCTTTATTTTCTGTATTTCTCGTGTCTGTTTCCCTCGGGTCTCCCCGCGCTTGTGTTCACCCGTTTACTTTTGTTCCCGAATCCTCACGTGTGTGTTTCCTCACGTGGTTCTCCTCTGTGTTCGTTTTCTCACGTCTTCCTTCCATCTCTCTGATTGTTAATTGGTTTTCCTCTGTGTCTTCTCACTTCCTCCTCTCGGGCCAGCTGTCCCTCATTTGAGTTTCCCTTTATAATCCCTGGTTTTGTTCCCTTCTGGACTGGTTCATTGTTGTAAATTTCTCTAGATTTGTTGTTTTTCTCATGCGCTATTGTGCGTTCCAAGGTGCCTCTCTGTTGCTGTAATATTTCCGAATTGAAGAGGTTTTTGAGTTCGATCCCCAGCTCCACTGGGGGATGATTGTTGAAACTCTCCCTCCTGTGACTGTGTTGACCTTGAGCAAGTCACCAGTTCCCCACAGCTCCCAGGGCGCCGCAGATATGGCTGCCCACTGCTCCCGGTGTGTATTCACGGGATGTTGTTTGTTCACTGCTGTGTGTGTGTGTGTGTGTGTGTGTGCACTTGGATGGGTTAAATGCAGAGCACAAATTCCTTGTATGGGTCACTCCATACTTGATCCTAAAAGTCACTTTCACTTTCATTATTCTGGCTGTGTTTATTTTCAGAGAGTGTCGATGTTTTTGTTTCTTTTACTCTGTTCAAAGTTATTATTTTAACTTGTTCAGGGTCAGTCTTTAGTTTAGTTTCCTCACAGGGCTTTTGTGTTCATTTGTTCATTTAAATAAAGAGCCCCTCTGCTGACTGTATCTTGCTTTTGAGTTATTTTGTCTCACTACCGCCACCTATGGGGTGAGACACCTCCAACTCTCCATAACAATAATAAGATGTTCTCTTTTGGACTGTAAGCTATATAAGCCATTCAATTTCCAAAGCTAAGATAAAGTTCTAAGAATTTGGTTGGTAGAGTAAACAGTTTGGTTGCTCGGGAGGTGTGCGTGCCCTTTCTTATTTAATGGTGACCTTTGATCGCCCTAGTTCAAATAATGTTGCACAATGCTTTGTATGTTCTTCCACAGACTGGTAACCTCCACAAGTGTGTTGAGTTTAAGATTCTATTTACTCTAAAATATTTAGTGGTACCAGTCTGAAAAGATAGCAACTCCAGCCAGACTAGTATTAATATCTAGCCAAACTTTGGTGGTTGTACCTCAAGGAGGTCTAAGAGGAGATAGCTTGTAAAACTTGGCGAGGAAGAAGAAGAGGAAGAAGAAGAACTGCTTTTCCAAAGCAGTTTGTGTGGATTTGTGGCAGGTACAATGGTACAATGATCTAAACCATGCACCTGTGAAGCAAGCCTCCTCATGGCCTCTTCCTGTCTTCTCCTCATCTCTGGGGTTCCTGGGCAGCTTCCTCCTGCAGGTGAAGGCTGAGGCTGCGACAGAGGTATCTGCCCATCACCGTCTACACGCAGAGTCAGGGAATAAGAGAAAAGGCGTCATACAGGGATACATTTCAGGGGATTTCTCTGGGCAACATAGTTACTGATCTGACCAATCCAAAACCAAGAAGAAATCTCCCTTCAATCAATCCGGCACGACTGCAACTGCATTTCATTGACAGACCACTAGAGGCAGTTACCAAAACAGGTTCATCCCATAGACTCCTGATGTTAACATTTAAGGAGGTAAAATGTATGCAGCATGGCATGTAGTGCTATCACTAAACCCCACCCACCAAGAGAAGGTCAAATATAACCATTCACATAGTTTATTTTAGAAGTGGGACAATATCTTTGTTGAAAATGATTTGGAAGCAATGATTTTGCATCGCACTGATATCTTTCAATTAATCACCAATAATCAATCGCTCACATTCCAGTGAGCCAATCAGAATCAATTATTAACCACCCTGTAGGTCTGATGACGCATTACATTCATAAACCCTGTTTAGTACTGAAGCTCACGTTTTGGTGAAGCCTGGGGGCTGTCAGAAGCGATCTGTCTCATCCGGTTTCCATGGCAACTTAGCGCCACCAGCCGGGAGATGATGGCGGTTTTGCCAAAACCAATGTTGCCCACTAGAGCCACTCCTCGGGCGGAGCGCAGACGGCTATGGATTTCTTGGAAGAGCCAATCACGGCCACAGAACAGAGAGTCCATTGTGATGCTGGGCACCTCAAAGAGCAGGGGCTTCAGGGAGATCTCCTGGAGGCGGTATGGAGCCAGGCGCACTGCACACAGAGAACAAGAGAAGAAGAGATGAGAGCGAGTCAATCCAAGTTCATTCGTACAGGGGATGGTGGAAAAAAATGATAATAGAAACATGGTTCACAAACGTGGATAATGACGTTACTTAAGTATGATTCATAAATATTTCATAGTCGTACAATGGAAATTATACAGACCCCCTTGAATTTTTAGAATCTTTATTTTGAGGTTACCAGAACCCTTCCAAGAGCTGCAATCTGGAAACACTGAGTGGGGAGAACAGCCTTGGTGAGAGAGGTGAAGAAGAACCCAAAGATCAGGGGTTTGCTAAAAAAATACCTGAAGGACTCAGGTGTACGTTAATGAGGAAAAAACTTAAACGACTTTAGCAAATGGCTGCACTATAACGAAGGGGTCTGAATACTTTCCGCACTTACTTTAAGTAAAAAGTAAAACGATTGATGATTTACTGAATGTTAACTGAAGACATAAGATGAGATTAAATGCCCCAGCGTTGGCAAATAAAACATTTCAGTTTCTTTGTCCAACCGCTGCACTCCTCGTTACTGGTTCACAGTCACCATAGACATAAACACAGAAGGAGCAGAGTTCAGCCTTGGCGAGAGCTGCACTTACGTGACTGTGACTGTCTGGCATAACTGTTAGCGGAAGCTGAGACACAGAGAGACGGGCGACAGGAGACAGAGAAAGAAAGCAGTGAAAACAGAGCATGCAGTGAGACAGACGCGCTGCTCCGGCTCAGACAAGACATGTGATGTCGGAAATAATGAAAAACTAATGTTCTAAAGCTTTATTCTGCACACGACTGAATCAACAGATGTTTGGTAGAGTTGTGATGACCGCAGAAGCAACTGACTGCCATCATTTAACCGAGGATCTGTATGAAGAGCACGTTCCTGCCGGAGCCGTACGGACACGTGCTTCTCCTCCAGATGAACAACAGACAGGACGTGTTTCAGAGCCGTTCATTTCTGTGGTAAACGCATGTGTCAACTTAACTTCATCAGTAAATAATCATTTTATTTTATAGACAAGTTATCCACTGTGACAACTTTCGTCATTTATATCATGACAAACGTGTGTATGCTAGATTGGGGGAGATGACTTGTGATCTCTTGATCTTTCCAAGTGTCTGTCTCTCACCTCTCAGGTCTTGCCCGGAGCGACCCGTCGATGAGCTCTGTCGAGGCATCCGCAGCGAGGTTCGCAGGGGAGCCTTCCTCTGATCATCCAAAAAGGTCAGATCCTCCAGGTGAGCCGAACTGGTGGCTGATGGGAGAGGAAACGCTGGATGAATTGATGAAACGACACAAGAGCGTCATTAAAAAAAAGAAAGATTCAAAATAGAAAGATTAAAAAAATGTTGCCACGGCAACCATGAAAAAAACATAATGAAATTGCCTGTTGTTTACTACACTAAAACAACACAAGTGTACAAAAACTCACAAATACAGAGAACAGTTTTACTGTTTCATAGCAACCACTCAGAATAGTTTAAAAGGTGAAGAACAGAATTAAACTTCTGTAGCAACCACCCAGAGACTGTACAACATCATAACAACTCCATAGCAACCATTAATGACACAGGCAAACACATATGCAATCTTACCAGCTCCATAGCAACCAAGAAAGACCATTGGCAAATGCAAATAATAGTGTAACCATTCCATAGCAACCACTCAAAACTAATTAATATATAAAGAACTCCTTAGCAACCATTAATGACACTGGCAAATACATATACGATTTTAACAAATACATAGCAACCCCTAAAATGAAGACAGCAGAACGCAAAGAACTGTTTAATAATTCTGTAGTAGCCACTAAGTAAACTGGGGGAAAAAATACACAGAACAGTGTAACAACACCATAGCAACCACCCAAACCCCAGAGAATGTACAGTTTACAGCATACCTCAATAACTCCATAGTAACCACGTGGAACACAGACACACTCGTCTGGTAACCACGCACCTGGTGGCCCCATGTAACCGTAACCAGTCGTATCTGAGAAAACAATACTAACGAAAGCTTCAGTAAAGTTCATTTTGGTGTTAAAGACGTTTTGCCGAAGTTCCAATCAAAGTTCTTTGATCTGTTTCAGATCGCTGAATGAAAATGTCTCTTGAGTTGAGTCACACAATCTCGACGATGCTGATTGGATCAGGGCTCTGTTTACAGTGGCTTGACACTTTACAGATCTATCAGAAGATCGAAGGGCCATCAGCTCGTTTTCAGAAAGGCAAACACCTCGATTAAACAATAGTCTCAAATTATTCACTCACATGTTTCCAAAAGAGCAGCAGAGCATATTCCATAATGATCCTTACGAACATACGGTCACTTCCACCTTGAAATGCTTCCTGTTTTCCCGTTCATGAATCACCATCAGAGCAGGAGAAGCTCAGAAGGCATCCTCTCAAAAGTACATTTATTCACTAACATCTTGATTATTTCGTTTCGGAAAAAGCCAATGTTTCTAGAAGAGTCCCCTCTGGTGTGACGTCTCGCCAAGAGCTTCCACTGTTCTACTGAGAAGAAAGATCTTGAAGTAGTGTGTTGAGAGGCCAGCGAGTGTGCGACTGGGTGAGTGAGAGGACAGCCGGGAATCATGGCAAGTTTCTCTGTTCTGTTTATGGCTCGAGTGGAGCAGCTGGGAATTTTTGGGATGGGTTTCACAGATGATCCAGTGACAGGAGAAGCCGGTCTGACCAACAATTCCTCAAACCCTTCAGCCAGACAATTGTCATCTGCCGAATGAAAGCGTTTCCGTGTGGAACACGTTCCATCATGTACAGTGGGTACAGAAAGACCCCCTTCGATGTCTCAACGCTTTTCCTCATGAACATACACACAGCACCCTATACTGGCAGAAAAAAAAAACTGATTTTTTCCCACCCTTTTTAGGGGTCACAGGGACCCCTGGACAGGTTGCCAGTCCATCGCAACATTCAAACCGAAGGGGAATTTAATTTATTCAATTTACCTAACCGCGTGTTTTTGAGATTGTGGGGGACACTGGAGTAAACCTGGAGGACAAGCACCGGAAGAACATGCAAACTCTTTCCAGGAAGGTCACCGGCGAACCTCGAACCGACAACCTTCTAAACGGAACGCCAAATGTCCTACCCACTGCGCCACCATGCCGCCCTTTTGCAGATTTAGTTAAAAAGTAAAAACTAATACATCACTCCTTTGATTTGACCCAGCCATAAGTCTTTTGGAAAAGATGCAGCATGTTTTTCCACACCTGGATTCGGATCCTTTGCCGATCCTATCGAGTTCTGTCAGCTTGGATAGGGAATGTTGGTGGATGGTCATTTAAATTCTCACTAGAGAAACTCCATTGGGTTTAAGTCAGCGTTCTGGCTGGCCAATCAAGAACAAGAGTTGTTGTGAAGCCACTCCTTTGCTATATAAAGCTATAATTTCGGGACATTGTTGGAGGTCCTGAGCAGGTTTTAATCCAGGACTTCTCTGTATTTGACTGATTTCACCTTTTCCTCTATTGCAACCAGTCGTCATGTCCCTGCAGATGATGCTGCCACCACCATGCTTCACTGTCGGGACTGTACTGGACAGGTGATGAGCTGTGACTGGGTTTCTCCACACATACCACTCAGAATTCAGACCAGACCTTCAGATGGTTTTTTTAGCAAACACTCCATCGGCTTCTATCAGACACCATCTTGCCATAAAACCCTCAATGGTGGTGGGCTGCAGTGATGGTTGACTTTCTACAACTTCCTCCATCTCTTGGCTGCATCTCTGGAGCTAAGGCACACTAATCTTTGGTTCTTCTTCACCTCTTTTTCCAAATCCCCCCCCCCAGAGCTCGGTTTGGCTGGATAGGCATCTCTAGGAAGGGTTCTGGTCATCCCAAACTAAGCTTTATGAGACCTAAAGCTCAGCAGAATGTTCTTGTAACTCTTCAAGCAACGATTCTCTCTCTGAGCTCTTCAGCAGCTCCTCATGATTCTCATCTGCCCTGACCATTGTGATCTGTAAGCTGTTATATAGACCGGCGTGTGGCTTTCATAATCAAGTCCAATCAGTAGAATCATACACAGCTTGATTCAGATGAAGCTGTAGAATCATCTCGAGGATGATCAGAAGATCTGTGTTTCCTGTCAGTATGGGGAGCTGAGTGAACATTGACGAGGGAAAAACACCTGCAGATGTCAGCAGTGTAACAAAGTGTTATTGTACATTTTTAAAGGGTCATCATTACATTGCAGGGCCACGTTCCCCCCTGAGGGGAATTCAGAGATGCTTGTTTTTGGGATTTAAAAAAATCAATTGAGACTCTCTTTGCTCGAAATTGTTTACATTTGGTCTTTAAACCACAAACGATGAATGAAAAGAGCTATTTTCAGAGCACAGGGAACATCCGCCTCAGTCCATGTGAGCCTCGCTTAATAACTGCTGAGAAAACAGATACAGTCTGAACGAGGGATGTGTGGGAGGAATGAGAAATCCGCCAAAGAAAAGATGAAAAGCAAATGATATAAATAATGCACTGAGGTAAGAGATGATCTCAGACGAGAGAGAGAGAGAGAGAGAGAGAGAGAGAGAGAGAGAGACATGATGTAACAAGGAATGAATAGCAGAGAGGACAGCAGAGACGGATGAATCAAAAATGTGATGAGGACCGTGAAGTGAGAGATTTGCGCTTTAGAAGTGGAAAGAGATACAGAGATGGAGGACCGGAGAAATCCTGCCCTGTGATTGGCAGAGGAGATCAAAGCAGGGGATGAGAAACGGAGGAAAGTGGTTTATGTAATGTGATATTTTTACGAGTTATGTGGAGTCTGGAGGAAATCTAAACGTCCTAATTAAGGCTTTTCTAGAAGAAGACGAGAAACACTGAGGGCTGGGCTCATCAGGAGTCACAAAAAACGAAAAACGACATTCCTAGAATAAAACAAATGCAGTTGAGATATAAACACGGGTGCTGGGAATTTAATCACAATATAATGAACGAGATTAAATAAAGTACATTTTCATTTCACATAGACAAGTGTTCATTTCCTTTAAGTTTTAGGATTATATCTGAAGAATAAAGATTACACATAATTAACTCTGAACACCATCTAGTTTTGTCGGCTTGACAGTTGAACAAAAGGTGACCAGTGACACCTTGCGCAAGGAGGGAAAGACTCCAAAGGTTGTTGCAAAAGAGGCTGCTGTTCACAGAGCTCTGTGTTCAAGCTCATTAATAGTGAAATGAAGAGAAGGAAAAGATGTGGTAGAAAAGTCTAAAAGGATACAGGATAACTTCACCCTGGAGAGGATTGCGAAACAAAACACGTTCAAAAATAAGGAAGAGATTTATAAAGAGTGGACTGCAGCTGAGTCAGTGCTTCAAGAACCACCACACACAGACGTGTGCAAGACATAGAGCCTCTCTTGAACAAAAGACAGCACCAGGAACATTTTTTCTGGGAAAAGAAAGACAAAACGACTCAACTTCTGCTGAGTTACATTTCTCTAACGAAGGTACATTTTCATTTTCAAGGTCCTGGAGTCTGGAGGAAATAAAGAGAGGATCACACAGTCAGTCATGGTTTGAGGTGCCATAAGTACCAGTTCCTGGTTTAGGAACCATGGTTTCCCTGTTCCAGGAGACTCAACTGTCTTTAGCCTGATTTTAGACCGAATTGTGTAAATACAAGACGGCGAATAATTTAAATCCCTTTTCCAGCTGCTGGATGCTCTTTGTTTTTTTATTAAAGCATATATTTGAAGCGCATTGGTGATGTTAATCTCGGAGAGATCCACGTAGCCATCATGAAATCAGAACTAGCGGAGCGCTACTGAGAAGAACAAGGAAGTCTTTGCAAGTAGTTCATTCAGGCAGAAGTTCTGCAGATGCTCCAATTTTTCATCTTCATACTTTTCAGTTTGACCAACATTCCTAAAAATGTTCATTATTCATCAAAGTTATAGGATATAATCTTGAAATGTATTCCTCTGTGTAGAATTAATAGAATTACTGAAATAAATGGGATGATATTGTTATTAAATGACCAGCTGAGAATACGGTTTAAATACAAAACTAATTGAGTTTGGACAATGAAACTGAAACACCCTGTTTTTACTACAGCACTAGGCTTCCTTCTGTCGATGTTCGTAATGTTAATAAAAGCATTTAGAGGGAATTGGTTCATGACCATCAGCTTCCTCCTGATGGATAAACGTCAGATACAGCTCTAAAAACCACATTCCAACGGAATCAAAATACACAACAACTTTCTGTATTTAAAGGAAACCTCTTCCTTCTCTCATTAGTATGACTTCCACTCCCTCAGATGCCATTAGTTCACACTGAGCCCTGTGTTACACCAGGCTCAGCAGCGAAACGACTCGGAGGAGATTTACCTCATTGTGATTCTGAGTGACGGGTTTAAAAACACATTTTACGATACATGTTTAATGAGTGCATCTGCTCCCATGATGCCCTGCGCCACTGGCCGTTCTGAATAAACCATCAGAATTTTCTGTGAGTGGCACTAAAATGTCAAAAACCAAAGCTGAAGAGAATTCAAATTTCATCAGCTCACATCTTAATCCACAACCAAAGGAGATCGTCTCAAAAACATGGATTTAAAGTAAAACAGAGTTTGACTTTCAGTTGTGCTCATAAGTTCACAATATTTAATTTCCATTTTTCAGAAAATATGTAAAAAGATTCTCTTTTTTTATTCCCCATCGCTCAGAATACAGAAATGTCAGTGCATCACTGGATGAAAGAGGCAAGGGTCGATCAGGAGCAAGAAACTTCTGACCACAAACACTGATTCCAAGCAAACGGGTCGAGGTGAGGATGGCTCCCTTTACCAGCCGCTCGAACCCTTCTGTGTTAGTTATCAGGGTCATTTGGAAAGTTTCTGTTGTCATTGTGATACATAAAAAAAGAGTAAACACAGCTGCTTGACAATAAATGGCTTCACCCAACCATTAACTACGAGTAGAAAAATGCTTTTGTGTCATCATTAATAGTTTCTGAAAAATGGGCGTGAAATAAGGAAATTTGCAAACTTATTATCACAAAAGTTCGACGGTAAAAATGATGCGTGCAAAGTTTAGTGAAGATATAGTCCGATACTGAGTCCTGGCTGCATTTTAAAAATCCATTTCCAATGTGATCATTGCTCCGGACGGAGTTCTGCATTTATATAGAGCATCTGCATCCCAGCAGTTCTCTCCATAGCGTTTCCATCTTTTCTAGCTCTTGACCTTTTGAGAGCCACTTTCCTCCGAGACGACCCTCTCTGATTGCTCTGTCTCTCTAAAACAATCTTCTCATAAATACAGCAATGACTTAGACAATAACCACATCGGTCAGGAAGGACGAGGGGCTCGCTTTGTTATTTAAGTAACGCATCAGCATCAGCATCATCATCATTATCAGAATGATTTCGCTCTTTCTTCCTGACGCTTCAGCTATTAGATGCCTCTCATCTCTTAAGAGCGAGCGGCGGAGAGCTAAACGCGTCCCTGACCTGCCGGATGATGCAATGTCTGATGGCGCGCGGTAAATGCCAACGCGTGCAGTCCAGCAGTTGAGCGGCTGATAATTATTCAGTGCTTTTTTTCAGAAAGCTACTAATGGAACTATTTTTGTTTCTTCGGCTCTTAACACACATTTTAAAACGCTTGGTGTTGCTAGCGCTGATTTGAACATTTATCGTTTAGATGTAGCAGTTGAGAGGGTTGTTGCTAGTGAGTTTGTAAAGTTCCGCTTTGGGTTGGAATTTGAATTTGGGTGAAGTGATGCTATTGGTGCACCTTCCTGCCTTACGTTTCTATCAAGTGTTAAACGGGTCATGACTGTTTTATTTTTAATATGTTGGTCACATTGGTTTATTTGTACGAGAAATGTTTTACTCAAAAAGTCTCTATTTTTAATTAAAATCACATTCAATCTCTTGATTTTCTAGCCCAGGCTTATTCTGGGTCGAGATTTTCATTCGGAAAATTTGTAACTACTCCCCAGTTTCTCTCCTATTCTTTACTGATTTGTATATTCATGACTTGTAAGCAAAGTTACTGTCTGACGATGAACATAGATGTGAGAGAGAATAAAGAAACTTCAATACTGAGCGATCAACTTTTTATACAAACATTATACACAACCTCACCATTCCGGAATCTGATCCCGAATCAGATGCAAACGCATTGCATGGAGTGTCTGTATTTATTGGCTAATATGATCTGACTGAAGTGCCCGGATTGAGTCAGAGATGCTCTGAGAGAGTATGACCGAAACAGTGGCAATTAGACGTTTAGTAAAGCCTCGAAAAAGGCTCATGAATCCAGGGAAATAAATGAATAGTTGAAATTAAATAGTTTATTTTTGCTAAACGAGTTGTGATCGTGTTCAGTGGTGCCCCAGATGTGAACTGCAGCTGTTTCCTCTACATAACGCACTTTAACAAGTTTAATAAACAACTAAATTATCAGTGAAAAAACGTCTTGTTTTATTAGTTTAAAACTTTCAAGAAAAATGGCAAAAAGAGCTCAGAAATAATTGTAAACGTTGTGGCTGCCCCAACTGGGATTTGTACCGTCGTCAAAAATGTAACCGTATCATACATGTTCTTACATGTTGCACCAAATATACCCATCAGGCAAGTGCCCTTGAATGTCTAAATATTCACGGCGTTTCAACACTTTCTAGTCGCTTATTAGGGTCAGCAAGTTTTCAGGCTTAAGAAACGCCCAGTTCAGCACAGTTTAATCGAAAGATGAAGCCTGTTTCATCGTGGAATGCCATCTTCATTTAGTTTTCCTCTGTTTGACTCTCGCGGGTGCGTTTGTATCCAGGTATCACGAGAGGAGGCGTGGCTTTGTGGATAGCGCATCACTTTCAGGGGAGGGAAATTTCCAGCCTTGATGTAACCATTTAACTCGTGTGACTCCGTCAATAAAATTAAACAAACTCGACTTTTTGTTCTAGAACAAGCCATTTTTCAACTCTTATAAATCACTATAAAAGCCACTAAAAGGCTCAACATGTCATGACCTGGATACCTTTATGTCTAACCTTGAACGGCTTTGCGAACAGTCGGGTTAAACGGGTAAAGAGCCTGGGTGTAATCTTTGAGTGAAATCACCTTCACTGACCTTTTCTCTGACTCAAACTGGTGCGAAAACAGCACCAAACGTCATTATATTGGGATAGATTATAATAATTTTTTGTAATGAATTGCACTGAAGTAGATGGCACAAGATTGTACATAAACGTTGGTGTTGGCGTAAGAAAGTGCAGATCAAAATCCTATTTTCTGAGATTGATCACAAACAGGAAGTTGTGAGCTCTGTTCATAAAGTAGCTCAGAGGCACCCAGTCTCTTCTTCTGCTGTTCCTCACAGTTGCTGTGCTCTATTTCCCTTTGCCCTCCCCCTTTTCCATCTCCTCCTCCTGCCCCCCTCTCTCTCTTCTGAGTGCTGCGTTTGTTTAGCTGATTTGTGTCTAAGTTAAATAAAGCTGGGATTTCTATTAAATCTTCTCAAATCCTGTGTTCAGACTCTTTTTTTTTTCTTATTTAGATTATTTTTGTGGCCGTAGCCTTTTGATTTTTTTAATTAACAGTGACTACAGTAGAGAGAGACAGGAAGCAAGTCGGAGAGAGAATGGGGTGGAATGGAAAGACGATCGGCTCAGGACTCGAACACGAGTCGTCCTGCACAACTGCGGACATGCCACTAAACCACAGGGCAGGTTGTCTTTTTTACTTGGTTTAGAATTAATATTCTTTCAAAAAAAAAATCAACCCTGATATCTTTACGATTTTCCAAATCTGAGCTTCAGAGCCTGGTTGCTTTGGAAAAGGGATAGACATAATAACATTCCCTACGATCTAGACCAATCCCCATGTCCCAAGCATATTTGGGAGCTGAGATGTACATCTGCTGATATGGTTGCTGAGCTAAACAACCTGGTTGCTAGGGAGGCATCAGTGAAGTCGCTCAATCTAAACAGAGAATTTGTCCTCAACAAACTCCCAGAGTCTATTTGTAAAGGCATCCCACTTCCCAACAGGAAAAGACTGAAGCTGCAGTTCATCAACTGACCACTTGAGGCTGGTGTCAGTAGAAAACAGAATGAGATATGTTCCTAAGGAAATGCAAGCTCACCTGCCACCGAGTTTGGGCGGGGCAGTAGGTAGAGGGGTGCGGGGTGAGAGGGGTAGTGGGCGGAGCTTGGCTCAGGGATCTTGTTGAGGCTGTAGCTGGAGGCGGTCATGTTCTCGTCCAGGCGATAGAGACTGGAGTCCAGGGTGGACCTGTGAGAGTGCCAAAGCTTCAGGCTGCTTCCTCCAGAGCCCTCGCTGTGTTTGGGCTCCGAGTAACTGGTCAGAGTGGCTGTGACGAAGACACAGAGATGGCAACTCAATGATTACGTTTTAGGACTTCAGGAGAGAATTTTATTAATCCGACTCATCGCTTCAATCATGTGTAAGGCAGGCAAAAATCATTTATTATTATTTATTCAGCAAGAGTGAAACTAGTTTAACATTTGATCAGAGGAACTCAATTTAAGATGCAGCATGACATCTGCATGGTGCTGGTTTGAGCAAAGCAGGTCGTAGAGCTTGTTTGAGCTGGTTTAAGCCAGTTCTGGCAGAGTTCTAGAAGGACCTGTTCTTCAGCTAGAACAAGAGTTCTGTTCTGAGACGGTTTCATATGACTCCAGGCTGGTTCCATCAGGTTTTAGATGTCGGGCTGCAACTAACACTTATTTCCATATTTGATTAAGTTGCTGTTATTTATTTATTTTTATTTTTTGATGAATTGGATAATAAAATAACTTTGAAAAGTGCTTGTACAATGACTGCAGCATTAAAATGGGAAAAAAAAAACTTCGACTTCACTGGTAGGTGCTTCAGCCAAAGTTAAATTGGTGAGCATCAGCCTCGGTGTCTTGTATTAACATGGAACAAGCGTAGAGTTAGCATAACTTGTTTAGTTACACAGAAACACAGCGTTCACGGTGAATGAATGTGAGGAGTTACAGTGCGGTCGTCAGTGAAATCGGTGCATCTATCGCTAGATTTCATATTTCTTGGCTGAAGCCGGTTTTAGAGAATTTTTGGTTCAGTTTTAGCTAGTCATGAGCTGATTCTTTGCTAGCTCTTGTTGGCGTTCTTCCCGAGAGCTGGTTGAGTAAAGCGTGACTCCTCAGATCGTGATACGACTCACCGATGATGCCGCTGTCCCTGCTCTCCAGGGTGGACGTGGGGCTGTTGATGGCCTGCCCCGGAGCGGTGGAGTGCAGTGTGGAGCAGGGGCTCACAGCTGGAGGAGAAGCTGTGCTGCTGGTGAGGGTGGAGCAGGGGCTCATCCTGCCACTGACTCCGAAATCCTGCAAATGAGGGCAAAAGTGAGATCGGCCTCCAACAAACCGACAAGCTCCTTTAGTATTTATCTTTAAACTCCGACAGCCTAAACACGACCCACGCTTTATAAACACATGGATGTCACAGAGCATCAGGGCAGGCTGGCATTAGGAAGCCACGGCGCTGTGTCCAGTGCCAGCCTCTGTCTGTTCATGTTAGGCGCCGCGGAGGCCTCGGGTGCTACGTAATGAAGTGTGACACGGTTAATCTGCCCACTCCCACCCTGCCATCAAGCATCACAACAGGCTAAGCTCCTCGACTTTACACACTCACAACTGCTTAAGGTCACGGAGACACACACACACACACACACACACACACACACACATGCGCGCACATCGGTGTGTTTTATTAAACCAGATGGATGTTCGCTCTTTGTTAAAGTCTCCACCTCTAGAGAGAAGAGAAGCACAAAAATATCCACAAACTTTCAGACGCCGGTGCTGTTCCCAGTCGTTCGATTTATGTTTTTCACCATTTAAGTTTGACATCAAGCAAAAAATGTAAAACACACATATTTAGTGGAGGGGCGGCACGGTGGTGCAGTGGGTAGCATTGTGGCATTCCGGTTAGAGGCTCACCGCTGACCATCCAGTGGACGGAGTTTGCATGTTCTCCCAGTGCTTGCGCGGGTTTCCTCCGGTTTCCCCCACAATCCCAAAAGCACGCGGTTATGTTAATCGAATTATCTAAATTCCTCTTAGGTGTGTGATGTGAGTGAATGTTGCCCTGCGATGGACTGTCCAGGGTGTACCCACGCCTCTCGCCTAAAGTGTGCTGGAGACCCCCGTGACCCCAAGAGAGAATAAGCGGGTTGGAAAATGAATGAATGAATATTTAGTATCTAAAAATGATAGTATCTGAAATGTTAAATTTGAAATAATAAGTTCTGTGGAGTGCTGAGGCAGACGTGTGAGTTCGATTCCCAATCTTGGCATCATTTCCTGTCTCGCTCAACTGTCTGTTTGACAAAGTCATCTTTTTTTTGGGCCGATGCCAGAGAAATGGACGCAAATATAAAAAGTAAATGGTTTATAAAACACATGTAAATCAGTGCACTTTTCTGAAGCATTCACTGTAAACCTTAGAGATGGTTGTGTGTGAAAATCTCTGTAGAGCAGCGGTTTCTGAAATATTCAGATCAGCACATCTGACACAAACAACCATGCCACGTTCAGTGTCACTTAAATCCCCTTTCTTCCCCGTTCTGATGCTCGGTTCGAAATGGAATGTTTAGGGCTCGTATTGACATTGGAACAGACGGAACGTATTCGTTTGATTTGGAGTCGATTACAAGAGTTTATTTGTGATTTCATGGCAAACATACATTTTATGTGAGTGGGGGCTGGTAAATCTAACGGGGGAGCGACACCGGTGCAACAGATGTCACCACAGGCCGACATCAATCTGTAGTCCGTGCAGAGATGTGGAGTCGCTCTGTTAAAACTGTGTATCTTAATATATGGCAATCGCGACGGGCGGAAGGTGAGCTGAACGGATTCTACGAAAATGGGGCAGCATTATCAATAAAATCTCCGTCCATACCCCAAACGTGCACACATCAGCCGATACAGATTTTATTTAAAAACCAGCCGATACGTCAGTCTACCTCAGCTGAGACTGATTGATCAAAATTAACTTTCGTTTTGCTTTTCTTTAGACGATCGAACCTTTCTACAAACCAGCGTCCCAAAATTCCCACCGGCATAAGCATCCTGTCTCCAAACACAGAGAGAGAGCCGAGATATACTGTGAAACTGCTGCTGTATGATCCGAGCGCTCATTATGTAATGCCCTCATTAGAGATAAACTCATCTGAACTCATCACACGCGCCGCAGGAGGAGCCTGAAGAAAGGGGAGCACTCCTCATTTTAATCACATTATTTGTAAAGATGTATAATTAATATGTTCCTTTATTTAACAGTCAAACCTGATGGACATGTGATCAACCCTTTGTGAGCAGTCCATCGGAACATGGTTGTACTTTTTTACCTGCTCTGGTGCCATCTAGTGCTCTGGAGCTCTTGTTGAGGAACACATGGCGCCACGATCAGCTTTAGAAACCAACTGCTGAAGCCATCAACAAGAAGATGAGCGAAATACCACCAGCACCATCACCTTTGTAAAGGCTGGGGTGAAGCCAATGCCGCGACTCAAGAAAGTGGGAGGGGGGATCCTGAAGGAGGCCCAGGACTGGCGGCTCTTAGTGGACCTGGAGAAACAGCTCAGGTTCCCCGTACACATTGTCAGCACCACTCTGAGGCCTGATATACTTCTGGTCTCAGAAGACCATACAGTTGAGAGCACCATGGGAGGAACGCTCAGGAGAGGCCCACGAGAGGAAGCGAACCAAGCACAAACATCTAGTCATCAGCTGTCGAGAGCATCACTGGAGCAGAGCCATTAAGAACATCACTGAGATCCACGGTGGTGTGGTCTCCTGGGGGAGGGTGAGGACACCAGGTAACATCACTGACCATGTGTTTTGGGGCGTCACAAGACGTATGCGAAACTTCACTCACACACTTAAATCACGGTGAGATTTTAGGAAAACATATGAGCTTCTGTCAGTAGTAGCTGAAGAAAGTGGAAAACGGAAATAAATCACAACAAATACCAAAAGTCTTTTTCCTCCTTTTCTAAATACTGAAATGCACCGAAGAAAACATTAAATAGTAATGAATTAAATTTTAAAATTAATATATTTTTTATAATAAAACTATAATTTTCGTGGTATGTTTATTATTTTTTTATAGTTTAGCTAGAAAATCTGCTGTCATTCCACAAACAGTAGATGGCGATATGCACATAAAAAAAACGTGTTTTTGATTTTGGGGATTAATTTATTTTCTCGAGGTTACAGATTGTTTCCTGTTTGATCACTGAAAAGAGAAACCAGTTTTTTTGCAAACTCAATAAAAATGACACAAATCGACTGCCACCTGCTGGTTTGCTAGAGCGTTTACAATGTTGCTTGGTTTTTGCGTTTTTATGTGGACGTGGCTTTTTTGTAAACTCAGAGAGTGCAAGCAGCCGAGCACTAAAAAAGGTCTTAAGATGGATTTACCAACTTGTAAATAAGCAGCTTGAGATATGTGCAGAGTCATTACTGTAACACCACGACCTTTGGCAGTAACTAATACACTTCTGAAATTAAATAACTCTGTTACCGGCAGCTGCGTTCCTCTCTGTTATTTTCTACATTAAATGCTGTTCCTATGTGTACCTTTATTTATTTTACATTATTCCTTCGTTCATCTTCTATAACAACTGGTTCCCTTTCGGGGTCACAGGGGTATCTAGTGAACTTCGGGCAAGAGTTTGGGGGAACCCCGTCCGGGGTCACCAATACATCACAGCACACACACATTCACACCAGAAGGAAATTTAGTGTGTATTTAGGGAATGTAGGTTTTTGGGATTGTGGGGGTACCCAGAGGAAATCCAAGGAAGTGTAAGGGGTCCATGGGTTGATCCAAAAACATGTTTCAACCCTGGATGAAGGTTTCAGCTGTGTTCTGTCTTTCAGAGCTTGCGGGAACTTTAATTATTGAAGTTATTGTTCACCTTTATCCTTAGCTTTGGTTGAAGCTGTGGTAAACTGTGTAAACTTGATAATTGTTAATAATAATAGAAGGGTCAGGTTGATATTTCTACGTTGAAGGGTCTACGGGAGGGTCAGGTTGTAGGGTAAATCAGGCAGCACGTTCAAGAGACCACATGCTTCTCAAAATGATCAATAGCATTGTATCTTTCTGAGGCAGACTCCATTGTTGATTTAAAGCAATCCCATATGTTAACCATAATCCTTTGAGCACCTTGGCACCACAAAGCCGTTTCAAGGAGTGGTTGAGAATCTCATCCCCCTGGTTTAAACTCCCTGCAAACACTGCTAGACTTCTGCCGAGTTATTTACACATTCACAAATGTTATTGTATATGAATATGACTGTTCACAATCTTACAGAAGCACCTCCTAATAAGATCACCGGTGAGCCTCCAACCACTGAAAAGCCACCGTGACGCCCTATTTGGCATTAGCTGAGCGCAATGATAAAACACTGCTGTGAAATGCAACCCGTGTCATTGTGGCTCAAAGTTGAAGGTTCGATCAACAGCGACACATACAACAGCTGCAATGTATGTTCAGGAAATATGAAGCCAGAAGCGAAAGCTGGGGGGAAACACAAGATATGTAAGCAAAGCCCCTGCACCAAAAACAACAGCGGCTAAATCTCAGCAAAGGGTGTCAGCCATCACTCTGTTGTTGAATCGCCCGCATTTTGTCCACAGCCCATAATGTCCAGGTGGAACACGATGAAACAAGAAGAAAAACGTTCTTAAAATACTTAATTTATTATAATAATTTTTTTTTTTTTTACACATTTTCAGTTTGTGTTGGTGTCAAACGCATTAGCATTTATAATTCACCTTTTTATCAGTAGTTATTGACCACAAGGCTTGGCGTAAAGTGAAAAAATAACAAAACTGCTTTATAAATGTATTATTGTCCTTTCCTTTTAACAGTAAATTATTGCTTTAAAGTTACGAACAAATTAACTGTAACTTGTTTTATATTTCAGTAACCTGTACATCACTGGTGATAAACTTCCACTCTTTAGGGCGTGCGATGGAAAAAGAATGTTCCTTTTTGACCTCGGGACCTCCAAGAAAGAGCTGCTGAGCTGACCTGAGCAAACTTGATGGAACATACGGAGATGTACGTCCATCTAGAGACTAAAACACGAAGAAAAGATTACCTCTATAATGCACAGAGAGCCAGTGGAGGGACATCTGACCTGGGCGTCGTCCGGCTCGTCCATGGTCACGTTGTCTCCCAGCAGGAAGCCAAGCCGAGTCATCAACGAGTGTGCAGCCTCGTCCTCTGAGGGAGGGGGCGCCAGATCAGCTCCTAACCCCCCTGTGGAGAGAGATGACAAGAGATAAATATTTACATCCCCGTGTTTTTAACCGATCTACATTTAAACCTCAGCCACGAAGCGCTTCAATCAAAAGGCAGCGGAAGTAGCTTCTCGAAGCGGAGATCATTGCAACCAAATCCACAGTTCCTTACATAGAACTTTTGCAAAATGATGAAAAAAAGCTCACAGGAAATTACAGAGAGCGTGAGAGTGAGTAAGAGAGAGAGAGTGAGAGAGTGAGGGAGTAAGAGAGAGATAGTAAGAGAGAGATAGTAAGAGAGAGATAGTGAGAGAGAGTGAAAGAGAGCGAGTGAGAGTGTGAGAGGGAGGGGTGAGAGATGGAAAGAGGAAAAGTGGAGAGGGGTTCCTGAGAGACTCCATTCCTTCCACACAGATCACACATAAACACGCGGCAAACACCGCGACACCAGAGCTACACACACACGCACGCACGCGTGCGCACACACACAGCCCTAGGGGAAGACACCAGTCGAGCTGCATGTCATGGGGGGGGGGCGGGGCGTGTGTCAAATGATGGCTCTCTGCTGCTCTGGGAAGTGCTACTTCTTTACTCTGAACACGGTTCTTGATGACTTTGGCTGTTCGTTTGGGTTCATTGTCCGGCTGCAGAATAAATTTTGGCCCAATCATACACCTGCTCTACACCAAACACAGTCCCGGAATAATCATACTGCAACAGATGTTTGTAGAAACATGTATTAATATAAAGTTATCAAAGCCAAACAATGCTACATCCGGCCAGAGTCTAAAAAAAGATCTTCACACAGGAAAGAGGAAAGAAACCGTGCTCCATGAATCCACTCTTTTCTCCACATTTTTTCAAACAGCTCCCTGTGATCCGCCCCCCGACAGAATAAACCGCTCGACATCCACAACTTTTTCTATGTGTTTTTGATTTCTTCTACTTTCTCATCTTCTTTCTTGTTTCCGGAGGGTATCTGTTGTACCGTAAACACCATCTTCAGGCAGAGAGTATAATTGCATCAATATTTCCAGCTGAGAACCCATGGTTTGCTAGAGAGCACTTGGGAGAATGGACAGATGAAAGCAGGACAGAACTTGTTGGTAAAACTCAACCTGTCATGTTTGAAGGAGACAGAATGCCGAGTCCAAGAACACTATACCTAGTGTGAAGCATGGGGGTGGAAACATCGTGCTTTGGGGCTGTGTTTTGCAAAGGGACCAAGACGGCTGATCTCTGTAAATGAAAGAATCGACTGCGCTGTGAGATTTTGAGGGAAAACCTCCTTCCATCAGCAGGGGAACCGAAGATGAAAGTTGGTTGGGTCTTTCAGCGTGACAATGATCGCAAACACACAGCCCGGGCAAAAAGGGTATGGCTTCACGAGAACAATTTCAAGCTTCTGTAATGGCCTAGCTCCAGATCTCTACCATATAAAATCTTTGGAGGGAGCTGAAGGTCTGTGTTACCCAGCGACAGCCCCATCACTTATGTTCCAGCATTATTTGCAACATAAATATGCAAAACAGGATTTTTGTTTACTTCATTGTGTCTCTGCCCTTCATCTTTTTAAGTGGGAGAACTTGCACAATCTGTGGCTGACTAAATACTGTACATTCCCGTGCCGTGGTGAAGAAGGATGGTTGCTACGACAACAGGCGGATTGGTACGGAGGCTGGCTGTAGTTTCTCAGGTGGGAGCGGGCATGTTGTTTCTCTGCTGGGATGCCCTCATGCTTGCCCAGCAGAAGCGTCAGACAGTGCCAAGGTGTGTGATCTGCGGCTGATGCTCTTAAAGAGACAGTAAAAGCTTGAAGTGCACGGGCCGACCGAGCCTGTCGAGGTAGGAGGTTGACGCGCGTCAGTCTCTGTGACACCGTACTGTAACTGAAGAGCATTCTCTGAGTGCTTCAGATGACGGCGGCATCGTTGAATGTGAAAGCAGCTCACAGGGAAATGTGTGGCATTCAACACGCTCTGTGAACTCACACGGACAGATTCCTGAGCAACAGCAGCGTGACGAGGTCATGTGACGAGCTGCTAACCTTTCTGACTGATCCTCAAGAACAAGAAACATTGAGCATGAAGCATGGATTCTCTTCATGTTCCTCATCAACATCACAAAACCCACAAATAACTTCATCTGAAACACAGGGCTCTCTGAAAAACTGTGGCAGGGCTGTTTCAATGAAAACAATAAGGAGAAGCTTGAACAATGGGATGCATGATGGTCGAGTCGCCAGAAGAAAGCCGTTACTACATAAATGCCACAAAGAAGCAGCTTAGGATCCGTCAGACAAGCTCTGAACTTCTGGAACAAAGTGTTTTGGAGAGATGAGAACAAAACAGAACTTTTTGGTCACAACTATAAACTCTACATTTGGAGAGGAGTCAACAAGGCTTATGATGAACAGAGCACCATCCAAATGGTGAAGCATGGAGGCGGGTCACTGATGTTCTGGGGATGCGTGAGCTCCAAATGCACAGGAAACGTGGTCAGAATCGATGGAAGATGAAGGCAGCATGTTCTCAAAGGATCCTGGAGGAAAATGTGCTTCATCAGCCGGAAGCTGCTCATGGGACGTTACTGAACATTCCAACACCACAACGATCCAAAACACAAGGCCACGCCCACTCGTCATCGGTTCCACTAGAACAAAGAGAAGGTTCTGGAGTGCATCTCAGTCTCCTGATCTCAATATCACTGAAACACTCTGAGGAGAACTCAAACGTGTCGTTCATGCAAGAATTTACAAGAGTCCAAGAAGAACGTGCTGCTTTACCAACAGAGAAGATAAAGAACCTCATCCACAACTACCTCAAGAGACTTCAGGATGTCATCGATGTTAAAGGAGTGATACAAAATATAAAGAGCAGGGGTGTGTAAATGGCTTCACCCATCCACTAAACAAGAGTGAGAAGAAGTTTTGTGTTATCGTTCAAATTTTCTGACAAATGGCCAAGAACTCAAACATTTTGCCGAGGTGTGTAAACGTATGAGCACAACTGTAATCAAAAGACTTGAGCGTAACATGAGCACCAGCTAAAAGATTGTTTAATACGTTCCTGTTTTTCTAAAGTGATTTTAAACGAATGTATTTTTGAACTGATCATGAAAACCCCTCTATTTCCTGAACGAGGAAACAGACCCCGGATGGGTTCATGAAACCAAAACACTTTCATATGAATATCCTCATCTCAACCTCAGAATACGACGTGTGTCGAGTGTCTGACTCCATGACAGACTCCGGTTCACGTCTCCTCGGTGTTAATGAACAAACAGAGTTAATAATGAATAAATCTCAGCTCAGCCATGACTCTGCTCCGTGGGTTTATTGAGCTCATCAGAACCACATCTTTCCAGCTCCAAAGCCTTGTTTGAAGAGGGATATCACAATGATGTGTAGCGGAATAAACCCAGAGCTGCCCCCCCCCCCACGGCGGCATCAACACTGCCCTTCTACTATTAATGAATTCTTTCTTTCTTTCATTCTTTCTTTCTTTCTTTCTTTCTTTCTTTCTTTCTTTCTTTCTTTCTTTCTTTCTGTTGGTTAGTCCATTAATGCCGTATTTATTCAATAATTGCTTTAAAGTTTATCCGACTCAATGTATAATTTGTTATTCCATTTTCAAAATGTATGCGCATTTGGCATTTCCATCCAGGGCTTTTTACGTGATATTCGAAAAATCTGCATGAAAATGGGTGGATGGAGACACAGCTACTGAATGCTTCACGAGTCTGACAATTAACTAGGCGTCATGGCACCATCTGTAGAGCTGGCAGGGGCATAGGTTATATGGAGCTCTTCAATGATTTTGATTGGCTGCGATCAAATGTAGTCATATCGTAGAGCCCGAACAGGAAGCTCCTCTCATCCTTCACAAGCTCCTGCAGCTCTACATCTCCTGCAGAAGCACAGTTTCTGGTGCTTCCATCTCAGAGGCAGAAAATCCCCCACCAGAACTTTCTCCTTCACTGTTCCCGGGTGCTGGAACTGTCTTGCAGTCCCATTCGGGAAAGCAGTCTCTCACAACTCGAAAAAAAAAAAAAACACATACAAAAAAACCGTCTAAAGCAATTTCTTGCTCAGAATCAGCTGAGACATCTCCTGCAAGCATGGAGATCAACTGGTGATCAGAAGGTCCCTGGTCTGATCTCTGGCTCCACTGGGAGTTGATGGGAGCGTTGAGTTTTCAGTTCTTTACAACCTAAAACGTGTTTTGAAACGCAGCAGTGCATTTAAAATGTAATTTATTACAAATAAGAAACTTTTTAAAATGAAAGTTAAAATTGAATTTTGTTGACATCAATTAATTAAGAAAATAAGAAAAATGTCTTTGGCATAATAGTTTGGAACACGATGGGATGCCCTTTTACAACAAACACGATAACACAAAGAAACATGTGGAGACAGATAAACAAAGTTATTTTAACACCAGACTGAGGAGATAAATACACGGTGAAATCAAGGGATATACGGAGCACAAGCTCGAGCCAATAAAACAAAGAACAATAAACACCTTTATGATTCTCTCATAACGACATTTAATGTATGTTTACATCACAAATTAATAATTGCAGTGCTCCAAACATTTGGTACTAACCGGAGACGAGGTTTATTTCTAGAGAGCTCATAACCGGGAGACACAGACACCTTGGCCTCCACCTGACGTCAAACTGCTTTTCATAGAGAACCTCACATACTGTACACAACCACACAGAGAGGCACATACAGTACACTCTCTCTCAAACACACGCATGCACACGGACGCTGGTCTCCATGGCAACCGTGGGATGAAGACGGCAGCTCCTGGCGCATTTAAACATGACTCGGACACAAGGTACAAAGATATTCAGATAGTTGTACATGAGCTGAAAACGGGGATGTTTCTCAGGTTTAATATCAGCGTTCGCCAGTAACGAGTTACGTTTGCAGTAACTAATCCTCTAACGCATGATCTTTTAAAACCGATAAGTCTGTCAGATTACCGTGCACATTAAATGAGGGATGTTTATAGATATGTGTAGATTTCTATGCTGGACGCTGTGGGATTGGTAGATGGCATCTGAAGGACAGCAGAAGAAGAGAACGCATCGTCTGATTAAACGCTGTGAGCGTAAGCGGCGATCAGTGGAAACACGCTCATTATTTTCATTTACTTTGAGTAAAGCTGCTGCAGATTCACAGAATCATGAAACGCAGCGCATGAACTACAAAACGTCTGCCTCCGCATTCGCCGAAATGCATTACGTCTATGTGCAGCTGACAGACCGTCTGCAAACCTAAAATACGTTTTGCCAGGTAAATAGTTAAGAACTTCACTCGAAAATACTCTAGTGTGACAGGCCACACTCCACCGCTCACTTGAAGATAGTACTAAACTCATTTAGATTAAAATGTGACCATTTTATATTATGAAATATTCTGAATAAAGCTTAATAGTCAGTCTCCATATAAATCACAGTATTACCACCTGATGCAGGCTATATATGATGCTTAATCTACTACAAAACTCATTTAGAAATTTGTATTATTGCATATTTTAAAAAATAATTACTTGAACATTGAGTCACTGTTCTAATATTTAACAGGTCGTTCAGTTTTTCTACGGTTAAAAAAAAGAATTTTTAAATTCAGTGAACAATAGTTGGTTTATATAAAATGTGTGTCTGTTGGAAAAATGTGTTTTTTTGTACTTTAAATAAATGTAGTATAATTTGTATAAATAGTATACATATTCATATAATATTCTTTATAAATATTCAGAAATTTCATTCAGGTTGTTCTTCGTTATTTATTATTAAATCATGTTCAGTTTCTGCTGACCTGAATTCAATTAATCCATCTTTATAATTACCTTACTGACCACATTGGACTGTCTGAAGTTAAAATAAAAAATGTAAACAAATAAAATCAAAAACATTACTCTATAAACACGTTATTTTCCACGCAGGAGTGAAATTAAGCAATAGAGGCATTAAAGGGGGCATCAAAATCTTTAAAAAGTTCTGGGGGGGTTCTTTAAAAAGTTACTTTTAACAGTAATTAATTACTTTTTAAAGTAATTTATTTACTTTTGTAAGTAACTAACAAAGAAAACGGAGTTACTATTTTTCAGTAACACAGTTGATAATTCTGCAAAATATGTCAAGGAATTGAGCAGAAACGTGTTTTTTTTCTTTGTTTGTTTTTACACTAAGAGTTGAAGGCATCTCAGACATTTTTTGGATACAAGATACACGGAACTTTGCAAAAGTTTCAAATCAATATTTGGTGTGAGCATCCTTAGACTTCAAAACAATTCATCAATTCTTCTAGCTGCACTTGCTCAAAGATTTTCAAGAGAGAAGAACTAAGATCTTCTGTGGACGTAGCTCAAATCCTGGAATCCCAAACACACTTGATGATGTAGGGGGCTCTGCATCACTTCCAGTCCATGCAGCTCATGTTCTTGTTCTTTACGACGAAGACAGATCATTGTTTTGGGCCATTGTCCTGCAGCAAAGTTTAGGACCAATCATCTGCTTCTCTGATCACATTGCCTGTAAACAGACTGTATTTCTCAGCTTTGAGAACACCATTAACCCTGACCAAGTATTCATATCCAGAGCACCTGCTGCCATTTTTCTGCACCCGATCAGGCATGGACTCTTAACAGATTTGGCAAGTTTGATACCGATCAGAGACTATACAGTTATAACAACTTCCTGCTTCATGGTGAACAGATAAATTCTATAAGAGTTTATTAAAGTAAACGACCTGGAATTGTACTGAATTATATTCATTCATTCATTCATTTTCCAGCCCGCTTATTCCCTTTTGGGGTCACGGGGGTCTGCCGGAGGTAAACAAAAATCTTCAGCGCACATTGGGTGAGAGGCGAAATTGAAACCTTCCCTTTGTAAACGAGTTCCGCATCACTTATATTTCATTCTTTGTACTTTACACATGTCTGCTGAATTTAATTGTACTGAATTCTATCGCACCTTAATCTGAAACACGAGGGGAGGCGCTAAAGAGCCACTCTGCCACACACACTTTTCGAACTCCAATCAGAAGTAAACTTTGCGTCTATCCGAGCACATTTTGTCCCTTGAAAAACAATAATACTCTGATCAATTACACCAGGGTTCTGTGCTCGAGTCCTGACTACAAGTGTGAAAACCCTTAGAGTAGTTTTACTCAACCCTCTGATGCTGTACAATGGAAAACCTCACCGGATCTCAATATATTCCCTCCCCAGAGCCCTGGTGTTGCCGAAGCCATGTTCTTCTGACTGTATATGTTCCTCAAACCCCTGAAGCTCTCCATGTACCAAGCTGTAAACAAGAAGAATCAGACGCACACAGCAGCATCCACCGCGCGGCTAATCCCACGCCTCTGTTTTGTAAGCAAATCATTATCAAGACTATTAATGGCACGCTGCAGAATTCTCTCGTCCTTCCCCTAAACACCCCCTCCTCTCTCTGTCCTTCTCCTGCTCCCACTCAGTCTCTCTTTTCAGTCCATTTCTCCCACCTGCTCCATCTCCATTTCTCCCTGTCAGTTTTGATGCTCGTCTCGTACAGAGCTGGATCTCTCTGCTGCTCCGAGCTGCCTGCAGGCATTTTAAAGCATCGCTGGTGTGCTCTAGATGATCGTAATGAAGCTAACTTCTAACAAAAAGTACTCTATTTCAACTGGCAGCACTGAACGTATAATTTAGCGAGAAGCAAATCCCGTAAAGCACCGCAGCCAGCTCCATGAAAACGCTTCCAAAATGAGAAAAATGGAAAGACTGTTTATAATCCTATAAGGGAGTCGCTTGGAACTGGGTTGTGAATTGTTGTGATTTAATTTGAAACGATGTCAGTGTTTCAGATTAGCTAGTCTTCGGGTGAGCTTGAAATCCTCTCCAGTGGTGTCCACATCCTGGAACAATCCCATTCCTCCAGGACTGTTTATAAAAATGGTAATGGTTTCTACTGGTTTTATTTATGAACGGCAGCTTTACATTTATGCATTTTATTCATTTTAGAACTTTCTTTCTGTGATTGGAGGCCAGGTTCTCAGGTACTGACTGTTTTACAAGCAAACTTAAGTCGCAGCACTTGCCTTAGAGATCACAAGATGATGCAACTTCACCTGGTTCTGCTAATATTCATAAAAAAACCGTCCAGTCACTCAGAGAGTTCTGGAGTAAAAGAGAATTTACATGAAAGTATTGTTTTGAAGGAGACAGTGATATTTGAGAAGTGAAATAAAACAATGATATTTGTTGACTTTCCACTAATCAGTAAATTTAAGGCACATTTTCACGGAATTTTGAGGTAAAAATGGCACGCTTTACGTTAATCAGAATCATGCTCCCAGAAATACATATTTATTAAGAATTAAGAAACTGCCACAAATCCATGGAATCTCCGTGAAACGCTGGAGCCAGAGTTTGATGAAATGCACGACACTTTAACCATATTTCACCACAGTCAACCATATAAATCAATAGACCATCACAACAACATGTAGACGACACGCAGAGAGGGTTTGATGTTTTACAGCATAGCTTTTTATTAAAGAATATTTGCAATATCACTTGATATTTTCTGCCTATAGTCATTTGTGCACTTGTTCTCAACTTTTAATGCAAATAAAATGATTCGTACTGATTATTAGAACCACAAAGAACTACTGCTGCCAAAAGATTCATCATTCGTGTTTCTTGGTAAAGTGAGCCGCCATTAATGGTGCACAAATACTTTCGGTTTTCCCGTAATCCCAGTGAAAGAATGATGAATCATGTCGTTTTTACGACTTATTATGTTTTCAGCTCATCTTAGAGTTCTGTTGAGGCTCCCACTCTTTAGAGAATCCGCCTCCTTTAAATACCTTCTCCTGATTGGATTCACTTGTGTGTGGAGGTCAGGGGTCACTGCGGTTACCAAACCAATGTTGAGTTCTAATAACCAGTGATAAAGGTACTGAAGGCAATAAAATGACAAGGGTTCCATGTTAGTGTTGTTCCTATAGTTATCTGTTAGTATTAAATTACTAATGTGATGTTTATATTATATTTAGAAAACATTTAAAATTATAAAGTTCTATAAATGCATTTTATGGAAGGCAGAATGTGAGGTAAGTTATGCGTCCCATGATGTAAGCCATCTTCGCCCCTGCCCCGCCCCGCCCCCACAATCCACACTCTCTCTCTCTCAGGTGTTTATCACTCTATTTATTGGCTGTTGATGTTAATAATCCATATCCAAGTTATTTGCCCTAGAGGGCCTGAATGTAATTAAATCCTGTTTGTCCCTGTCAATGTGATCACAAGCGTACGCTTTAATTTTGCTACTACAAGTAGCCATTTAAAAAAAAAAATAGTAGCTATTGAAATAATATTTGACAAGTGCAAACAGCACAATTTATAATATGTCATTTGGACATAATGTGATTTTAAACAAAGGAGCCCATCAGTTTTGTTTCATAATAATAATAAAGTTTTACTTTTACTGGCAAAAATAAATAGTAAACACGGCTTAATTTTAAAAACGCCTGCCAAAGACGCCAAATGCCTGAATACTGCTGCTTTACAGAACATTAAACCCTTGGTCAACCCTTAGACTCGACATTTCTTTAAATGCCCACTTCATCATTTTATTGTTCTCTACCACTTCTTAGTTAATTGTAATAATGCTCTGTTCTTTACCCCTTAAGCAAAGGAAGCTTTTCTCAGCATGAAATACAACCAGAGCGTTGGGTGTGAGAGAAAGTGAGGGCACCTATTTGCCCAGCAGCGGCTTTGCCACAACATCACACGAAAGTTTCTGATCAAGGTTTGGAATCGCACAACCATGAAAGTCCAACACTAGCGGGTACAGCGTGCTCGAATGCAGGACACCGAGATATGAGAGATTCAAGGTTTCATATCAAGGAGTAAAAATCCTGCATTAACGACGTGCACATGTGATTGAGCATTTGCAAATGTAATTAAAGTTTTGTGAATTACAAAAAAAATGCCTTTGTTTTGAAATGTTAGGGCTTAAAATCTCGATGGACATCAGTAAACATTTTCATTTAACACGTGCAAAACCATTTCCTCTGAACGGATCCTGAGCCGAGTCTCATCCTGCAGGAGCAAACACACGAATGATTTTTGCTGTTGTTAAGATGTAAAGGATCATCATGTGCATCAGCCAATCAGGTCCACTTTTTTACAAAAACATATTTAAAATTGCACACAAGCCAATATTCCGTTTACTATAATCTGGGATCAGAATTCTGCCATAATCTGAATAAAAGGTTTTTAAACCGTAAAACTCAAAGTGTGAAAATGTAAAGCCTGAAAAACATTTTTTGCAACTTATTAAGTTTTGAAACCTCGAATGTTTACTTGTACGGCTGAACAAAAGTTTTTCATCTCTGCAGACATCATTTGTATTTGAATGTTTATTTTTTCAAAAGTGAAACATGTTTGTTACAGAGTTTCATCACATCTGCTGAGATTCAAACCTTTCATAGCAGCCTTTCTGTTTTTCGAATACACAACTCTCACCACATTTAGTTTACAAAAAACATGTGAAACCTTGCGATATGACATCTGAAAGCGACTGTGCTTTTGAAACATTGAAACATGAGTTTTGACTATTTTATTGTGAATTATTTTCTTCAGAGCTAACTTTGCAACACTTGCTTTCAGCGTTTCGTTCACAAAGAAAGGCTGCATTTTTCAAGGTTTCAAAACTTGTTTTCAGTGTTGCATATTTTTTATTCAGGCTTTAAATTTTCACTCATTGAATTCAAAACCTTTGAGTTGAAATTAAAAACTAGTTGAATGTTTCCCTAGCATGTAGCTCACATAACTAGAGGGTTTTGAAACAGAGAGGTGAGATAAAAAGATTTCAACACACTTTCTTTTTTTGCCAAACATTTTGCAAAAATTTAACTTTAGCACATTTCTTTTTCCAAATAATGTGACCCTGAATTGATTCCATGTCACATCTGTATACCCCTTACATTCTTGGCAAGAATTATTAATAAATAACTGATATTAATTATAATAAAAACTGCACAAAAAATGTATACGTTTAAAAAAGCTTAAACTTTAAATATTACACATTTTTTTATTCAGGCTTTAAATTTCACACGTTGAATTCAAAACCTTTTTTTCAGTTTCAGATTATGGCAGGATTCTAATCCCATATGAAACCACCTCATAGCTGTTAAATTTAATTAAATCAATGTCTCTCTGCTGTTACATTTGAGCACCATTAATCTCATATAAATGTGGTTTTGATGTCTTTGAGCCTAAAGCTGCATTTCGGATTGTTGTACCAGGTCAAAAGGTCTAACAAGGAATGCTCCAGAGGACACGGGACTCCTTAACAAGCTAGAATTTAATGGTTGATGAGATAAGAATGAGAACTTAACAAGGTTGAGATTAAAACTAGTTGAATGTTTCTATAGCAATGTAGCTCACATAACTAGAGGGTTTTTCAAGAAAACAGAGAGGTGAGATAAAGAGATTTCAACACACTTTCTTCTTTTGCCAAACATTTTGAAAAATTTTTAACATTAGTTCATTTCTTTTTGCAACTGTGTGACCCTGAATTGATTCCATATCACATCTGTATCCCACTTACATTATTGGCAAGAAAAATTAAATAAAAAAAAAAACTGCACTAAATAAAAAAAATATTTATGTTTAAAAAAAAGATTAAACTTTAAATATTACAAAAGAACTTTAAACATCTTAAAAAGTAGAATTTTTAAAAACAAAACACTCAAGAAAAAATACTTTGCAAGTACTGTAAAGCACAGAATCTAGAAAAGTCAAATGTTTACTTGTGTCAGAACATTTTATTATATAATTTATTATTATATTGTAGTTTCAGTGAGTTCTCAACATTTGACACATTTCCATGCGATACAAGTTTTGTTTGTAGCTAACATAAATTACACACAACCTTCCATGTTCACATCCCAAAAATGCACTGAAGCAACGCCCACAGCCGAGATGAAGCGCTGCATTATGGGATATTTAGTTTGTGTGTTATCCGTAGGCCATTACTGATAATAATAACTGTACGGCGGGTGGATGTGGCCCGCAGGCCTTGGGTTTGACACATGATCTAAAGATTCATTTGGTTTGCTCAAACGCATGATGAAATGATGAAGCTTTAATCATCTCTAATCATTTTATGGAAACATTTGCCTTCTATTTTTTTTTAACAAAAAGTCCATCAATGTTTTGCACAGCAGACAGGAAGCCATCCATGAAGAGGAATGGCATAAAAATGTACTATACCCAGATTCACAAATAGAGACTATTTTTATTTGCCATAGACATTCCTTGACGGCACGAGAGAGGAAAAGAAGGGAAAACAAACAAATCACACCCTGGTTTAATAACAAACCAACACGACACAACAAACCCTAAACATTAACTCTGCCTTGACCTTGAAAACCCCGGAGCTGGTTACAGCAACTGTGATCTGCACACTACACTTAATATTCAATTATTACTCGATGACAGCTGCGTTTAAGACTTTACGGCCGGTAAGAGAAACTGAACCAACCCATCCACTGATGCCACCAACGCAAACCAAAGACCAACAATCAGTTTAACTCTAAAGAAAATGCTGCAAAACAATGAGGCAAATGTTGCAAAATTAGCCAGAAAGTCCATCAAGAGTAGAGCATTGCGACACACTCCACTTCACAGAGCACCTTTGCGTTCCGCCTGTCATTTCTGCAGCAAACACACTCTCCTTCAAAGACAGCATTACTGTATGCACAAACACAGTCTGCCATGGCATGTCCAGAAAGAGCGACAAAACCAGCCTACGTTTACCTGAACAAGGGAGTTCTGCAAAGCTAGGGAGCGCTCGGAGTGAATCTATGTGTGTAGGTGCAGAGCGAAGCTCATACAAGCTGAGGAGCTCGTACGTGTCTGAGGACAGCCATGCAGAAAGAGATAAAGGTCATGTAAGGAAATAAATCCACTGTGTGCAGGAGGGTGGAGATGCTTCGCTCACCATGCTCGAGCCAAACCCCGCATTGGGCTGGCAGACGGGTGTAGATCTGTCCTCCGTCTCCGTCCGCGGACACACACAGCCCCTGCGTGCCTCTCAACGACGGCCAGCTCATCCACACACACACACACACACACACACACACTCAGCAGCAGCCCGGAGTTCACACGCAGATACTTCCTCACGAGGAGTCCGGAAGAAAAACGCGGCTCGGCGGGGACTCAAGGCATCCTTTCGAGGAATAATGCGGTAAAAAAAAAGGTTTTCCGTCCAGTCGTGCGCGCCGGAGAATCCCTCCGACTGAACGTGAGCGAGCCCCAGCCGATTGTGTGAGTTGGTGTGTGTGTCTGCCGCTCCGGTCCATGAATGGTGCAGTGCTGCTGTTGTCATGGAAACCACAGGGGAGGAGGCTGGGAAAGTGGTGAGGGGGAGTGAGAGCGTATGAACGAGAGAGAGAGAGAGAGAGAGCTTCACAGGACATTGGTATGTGGAGATGACTGTTTCTTTATCAAGTAATCAATCAGTCGAGCTGGATTTGTAAAGAGCTTCACTATGTTCCCGAGTGCTTCCCAATCACAGCTGGGAATGGCACGATCGACTCGAGCTGGGAACCCTTGATACCATACAACGCCACTTTAGCTGAATGCTGCTCACCTACAATTGCAGTAACGTTGGAGATATGTAATACGTTACTAATTTATTAAACATTTTCCCGTGCAGAAAGATTGCAGGCGATTTTCATTGTAGCTACACATCAAATGTGACAGAATTTAAAAAAAGCTTGAAAATGTTTCGGTCACCTCAGTAGCAGTCACACCTATCCTCCACCCATCACTTGTTTGAAGACTCTCCACTAGTGACAAAAACCTGCTAGGAGACTAGAGACAAAACTGTAGACCTGCACAAGGCTGGGATGGATATTGTAGCTATTACTAAAAAGCACTAAGACGTTTATATTTGAGGTGCATCTGCGATTCAGAAAAAGATGACGGGTCAGCCTAGAACTTCACTGAAAAATCTGCCCAATCATCTGAACGGAGCTGAGGCCACACTCTCAAAAAGTTCGGAGAAGGTCATGTGAACAAAACAAATCTTTATGTTATAAACTATAAGTTTCTGTATTTGAAGGAAGAAGAAAGATGAATATAAGGAACACAAACCAAACTATGTATGGGGGTATTAGTGCGTCGGGTAGATTAATAAATACGTTTCTGAACTACAAATAAAGGGACACACAAAAATAAATACGATCCACAAATGTCTTAAGCCTCTCCTCTGCAACCAGAACCCCTAGGATTGGATGGGAAGAACGGCAGCCCTTTCTGATTGTGATCTGATTGGTTTACCAGGCGGTGGGCGAAGCATAGCTATTTGTGGATCTGTGGCGCTCTTGACGGGAGATTTGAGTCAAGATCCACAAATCCGCAGCGAGAGATTTACAACTCACAGGTCGAGATTCACAAAAGCAAGAGTAAAAGATCCACTAATTAATCAAAGTATAGAAAAGGTGTAACTTTTGGAAAGATATTTGTGAATCTGATTTATTTTTGTGTATCCCTTCACATTTATTTGTAGATCAGAAACTTATTTATTGATCTACTTGACGCAATAATACCCCCATAATTATGAAGCTTGGGATGGAAACTAGTATTTTTCCAACCCGCGGGCCCCGCTTTTATGAAATTATTTGGCCCACACCGCACCACGTTACAGTAGTACCCCCAGAGATACAAATGCTTCGAGTTACGAAATGTTCAAGATACGAAAGGTCTCTCGGGAAATTTTTTGGTTCAAGATCCGAAGAAAAATCGAGATGTGAACAACAAACATTTCTGCTCTATTTTCCACTTGTTTGTCTGACATCGCGCTGCGCTTCTGCGTCCTGGTGCTC
This sequence comes from Danionella cerebrum, assembly GCA_007224835.1. Classification (NCBI taxonomy): domain Eukaryota; kingdom Metazoa; phylum Chordata; class Actinopteri; order Cypriniformes; family Danionidae; genus Danionella; species Danionella cerebrum. The sequence goes on along the minus strand of SRMA01023884.1, from coordinate 62,288 downwards.
TTTTTCTGACACATCGCCTCACTCTCAAGGTAAGGTTTCATATTTGTGAACAAATTACGTATTTTGCTTGTGTTTTATTCTGTTTTATTATCATTTATTACATTAACAATGTGTAGATTTAAGGATTGAAGAAACGTTACGTGATTTTTCTCTGGTTTTCCATTTTTTTCATCTACTTCTACTGGTGTCTCTGAGAGCCGCTGCACGGATTAGACATTTTACATGTAAAACTTGTTTTGAGATACGAAATGTTTGAGATACGAACAGCACCCTGGCCCTTTACCTGCCCCACTCGACTCGCGGGTTACGAGGATCACTAGTTGAAACCTCATGCTCGGAGGGTGGCTTTCGACTAAGGAGAAAGATCAACTGCACATTATTAGGGGAGGGTGAATAGGGCCATGTATAGCAAAAATACATGCTGCCATAGCTGCGGCGCCCGAGGAGACCTTTTGATCTTCAGTCAATCCACTAGGCCACAACTGCCACCCAAAGGGAAAGGTACCACTGTAAACCCCTTTGGGTCCATTTGTATAAACTAATCTGGTATATTTGGAGGAATAGTAGAATGTAAAAACACCATCCCGTTCCCAAATGGGAAGCACTGGGGTGGACACATTATGTTCTGGGACCCCAAACACACAGCGAGAGCAACTAAAGAGTGGCTCGATAAAAATAACACATTACGTTCGTCAGCGACGAGGACACTTACACCAGCAGATGAACCCAGGACATGTTGAAATTAAAAAATTAAAAAAAAAAAAAAAAGCAAAAGAGAAGAAGTACAAAGCATCTCAAGATTCAGGAGTGGCTTAACAAGACTTCAGACCGGAATCTCTGGAAGAACCGAAACATGAAATTCTGAAATAGTCCCTACTGCAGAGCAAACCCGTACAGGAATAGCCTGTTCCAAACATGATGTGCCGCTTTTCCATAGCATCATATAGTGGGTTAAACGGCCTGCGGGCGAAGGAACCATATGCTTCTCAAATGGCCCTTCGCTGTAGGGAATCTGATCATCAGTTGTATAAACTTACAAGATTTGCCTTCATAAACCGATGGGATAGATTGTGGCATAACTTTGTCTGCACTATGTTTTGCCCTTCATTGATTTCATTCACAGTTCCTGGATGCTCTTAAACAGAGGCATGAAATATTAAAGAGGACGGAATCCAGCAGTGGATCCGACACAGGCCCGAGTCCAGCGCAGCTCTAACTTCCCCTGAGCATTAGCTTCAGATTTATTTGGCTAAAACAGAGATTTATGGTTTTAATATCACTCTGTGTATCTGCGTCCTCTGAATGTCAAGCGCCGGCCTTGAATGATAAGCACTGCACTGTACATGAACTGAGGCAGCACCACTGCAGGGAATGGCGTGGTCTCATCTTCAATTCAACTGTTGTTGGAAACAGCGCAGATAGTTGATCTCTACGTATCAGCTGTAAACGGAGATTTGCTTCCACATCTATATCCATCTCACGGCGCTATAATGCCGTCAGGGGTTGGTCAATAGCACTGAAATACTTTCCAATATCATCGATCAGTCTTTATTGATTGCACATTTCTCCAGTGTCATACTGGAGACACTGGTCGAAGATGACAGGGAAGGCCAAGGCACTCCCTGATGAATTCATCAAAGGATCAATTTCACACTTCCTCGTTTGTCTCTTCCGGTTACAGCGGCTGGAGTGTAAACGTTGTAAATGTTACAGATGTCCGAAGTCGTTTTGGGGCTGTGACGAAACTCAAGCCATGGCTCAGAATTCTGCTGGAAAGAGTGATACAAAGAAAGAAAGAGAAGCACATCTTCGAGCTCGTCAGGAACTGATCAGAACTCATGTTTTATGCAGTGGTGCCTTGAGATACGGAATGTTCGAGATACAAAAGGTCTTACAGGAAATTTTTGACTTTGAGATACAAACAATAACAAACATTTCTTCGTTATTTTTCACTTGTTTGTCTGACGTCGCGCTGCGCTTCCACGTTCTTGCGCTCCTTTTTCCCTTTGAAGAAAGTGTGTTTCCAATAATATTCAGGTCTGAGGATGGAGATAGTCATTCCAGAACCTCCTCTGCATGAACGCAACAATAGATTTGGAGCCATATTTAGTGTCGTTGTCTTGCTGAAAGATCCGGTGCAACTTCAACTTTATCACTGATTCCTGGACATTGTTCTCCAGAATCTGCTGATATGGAGGTAAATTCATGCAACCCTCAACTTTATCAAGATTCCCAGCCCCTGCACTGGCATGATGGAACCTCCCCCAGGTTTTACTGTAGAAAGCAAGTGTTTTTCGTGGATTGCTGCTGTTTTTCCGCTCCTTGTTTTGCCCAAAAATCAAAGATTAGTCCACAGCAACTTATTCCAGAAAGAAGCTTGTCCAGATGGTTTTCAGAAGACCTCGAGTGACACCACTTGTGACGTGTGCAGAGAAAAGGCACAGCTTCCATCCAGAGGAGGAAACACTTCACCAGGTGTTCACTCCCCTGGAGATAACAAAACTGTCTGTGCCTCTGGTCTTCACAGTTGAAACCGAGAGCTGAAATCTCTGAGAGCTTTCTGTTTCCTTCCCCTAAACCACGATGCTCAACAATCATTGTTTTCAGCTCATCTCAGAGTTGTTTTGAGGCTCCCACTCTTTAGAGAAGATGAGAAACACTTTACATACAGAAATTATATAAACTTTATTTCACTTTTTGAATATCGCTGAGTTTGTCTCCTATATGAAATAAAATCACTGAAATTTCAAATCCAGACGACCAATCAAGTTTACGGGGATGCACACAAACGTTTGCATATGTAAAAGCAGAAACCTTTAAGTTTCAATGGAACCTATTTGTGTGATATAAAAAAAAACCTTTGGCATCTCCACATTTCCCTCCTTGAAGATCACACACAAATAAGAAAATCTGAGAATTTTATTTTAGCAGCCTACGCAATTTCATTCTTCTCATCTCATCAGCACCAGCCTTCCTCTCCTTTATTGAGCTCGTCCTCATCTTTTTCTCATTTGCACTCATTCTCTCTCCGCTCCTCTTCACCTGCACTAAGTTCCAGCACTAAATGTCACATTTCCATTTAGCAGAACAAATGGCTGGGGCCGGGCGTGTAGAGCGAGGGAGGATGGGGATGTAATTGGACAGCAGTTTGAAAAAGCCAAAGGAGATGAATGGAGAAGAAGCACAGATTTCCGGATTTTTGCTTGTCTGCGCTCTCCCTTTAGCCATGACCTGACTATTTCTGGAGTTTATGAAAGAGGCAATTTAGAAAACTGCTGTCCGTTTTTCAACAACTGCTCACTTCTGTGGGTTTTTACTTACAGTGTTCTTTTAAAATCAGAGGGAATCAATCAGTTTTCACAATAATATGCAGCAAATTGTACCCAGATCAGAACTTTTTCTTTAAACTGAAACATTTAAAGTGTCTAAATGAACTTTTAGAGTTATTTTGTTTGGGAAGTCTCAAACAACACTTGCATATAACAGCGGTGAAATATGGAATGCCACAAGGATCAGTTTTAGGCCAGTTACTATTCTCCATCTATGGTGCTCAGCATAAATGAGCACACCCTATTAATTTCAGAGTTTTAATAAACACTTATTTGTAGTTGTTTTTGTTGCAGGGTGAATTCATTTTTGCTTCAACCAATTTGAGTTTGCTTCACAATCTGAAGACTTTGTAATCCAAGTTCGATAATTAACCGTAGTTCCATGTTATGGAGTTACATCCAGTATTTTGTGTGAGCAGTTTTACGGACGGCACCACGGAATAAACAAGTTGGCGGCATACTGCAGCATCTATCTTTTTCCAGTCTTCAAGAAAAACTTCTATGACACCATTATTATTCTACCATCAATTTTTCTTTGAAATCCTCACCAATTTACGACAGATGGTGTGCAGATTTAAACCAATAGTTCCAAAAACAGAGATCTTTGTCTCATCACTCGAGAGTCTAGAGTCCCAGGAGTCTTCATCTTCAGCATAATACTCAGTATCTCAACCAGACCAAATGATACTATAATAATAATAATAATAATAATAATAATAATAATAATAATAATAATAATAATAAAAGTTATCAGACTGCATCATTTATATAAAAAATGGACGTGAGATAACTTTCACATGCTGAACTCCCTTGAAAATCCCTTGGTTTCAAACATGGCGCTTGGTGACATTACTACTTTGAATAGAGGCCATCTATCCAGTTTTTCCACTACTGAGGATGTTATTATTTTGTTTTTTATATATAATGATAAAATATTATCCATGTTTGCTTGCACGTTTTTTTTCTTTTATCCAAAATCAGGGCTACATCCTGGACAGGTTTGCAATTAATTCATTCATTCATTCATTTTCCAACCTGCTAATTCCTTTTTGGGGTCACAGGGGTCTGCCGGTGACTATCTCCAGCACACATTGGGCGATAGGACAGGTCAACGTTAACGCATGTTTTTGGGATTGTGGGGGAAACCCACGCAAGCACGGGGAGAACATGCAAACTCCTTCCAGGAAGGTCACCGGCGAGCCTCAAACCAACAACCTTCTAACTGGAAGGCCACAGTGCTATCCACTGACACACCGTGTCACCCGTTTAAATAATTACTTAATTATATTTAAATAAATTCTGTTCCACAGAATATCCTCAATTTAGAACTAATCTACATAAGGCTCCTCTTTCTGAGAAGAAGCATCAGCATGAAAGCGCTATATAAAAACATTTGACAGGACTGGACTTGCCAAGTTAATTGGCGCTGATTGCACCGGGTGTTTCATTTTCATTCTTACATTTCGCTTTATAGAAGAATGACGGCTTAGTGAAAACGTAGCAGCGGAAAAGCACTTGTTTTGTACAGAAGGAAAAGTTTGAAGAATTATAAAACCAAGTGAAACTAGTATAAATTAGTTCACAAAATACTTAAGGACCGTAACAAAGTGTGATAAGATAATAATACACTGGGTGTAAGTGGAGTTAGAGGTATGGGTTTGAGTTCATGGGAAAGGGTATATTCCTTAAGTTGCTTTTGATACAAGCATCTGCTGAATGCATAAATGTAAATGATTATTTTCATGCAGCAAACACAAAACTGGCTCGCTTGTTCTAAAGGAGTTCAGTTGTGGTATTAAACATAAAATCATAATTGAAAAAGAAAAAGTGGAGGCAGATCGACATTGTGGAGGGAGAAGGGCCTGTAATTTCATCAAACCACTTAATGATCATCGAGAGAAGATGTAATTGAGCCTCGGTCCAATCAGATCCATCAGGAGAGCAAAAACATCTCGAATGTGGAAGTTAAAGAGCCATAACCCTATAGATCACTTTTTAATTAGTAATTAACCTGTAAACATTGGTCTCTGTCTGATAAAGACTGTAACCTGAACCATTAACTTTTTTATTTTCAACAATGAACAGGTTAACTCACATTTTTGGGTCATTTTGACATATTCCGTTTTAAAAGTAAAGCTAAGTAACAGAGGTCCCAAAGACCCCACGTGTGCTATCATGCATGAAGAACTATCCAATCAATGAGGGGCTTTGTGAATGTGTTAAAAATGCATAAATATGCACGAAATACTGTTTTCATTTTCAGCTGGATCACTTAAAAGGTTCGTTTGTATAACGGGTTTCGTGAGGAGTAATTAGGACATGCCCCATATAAAATCCTCTCTCACTCAAATTGATGGCTCACCGTCCTCCCCTTCACCACATAAGGGGGGAGGGGTAGCATAGCTAGTCTTGTGCCTTCTCACGCTCATGAACATAAGACAGGTTCTAGTCCCCTGTGTATATCTGGACCGTGTGGCTTCTAGATATGACTCACAAATTCGCTTTTCATAAATGCAGAAATTCAGATTCAATCAAAGAAAATTCGATCAAAGTCCAGTAAATACAATTAAAGCTTGAGAAGTTTGCACGCCACAAAAGTTTCATTAACAGTAGTAACTGTAGACTGAAATTATACATGGTGCCTACATGATATTAACATAAATTCAGGCCATGGCTCGTTTCAAGTTTCTTAAATCAACACCTGATTAGCTCCGCATGAATATGCAACACACAGATGAAACGAGGGACGAATGCAGAGGACGGGCCTTTATTAGCAGAGATGAGAAGCTCCGGAGGAACACTCAGCTAACAAAAATAATATTAGCACCATTAGCAGCTACAGGATAACTTTAAAGTGGGAAAACGACTTTCCGAAGATGAAGAGTCTCCAAACATTCACCAATCACAGCGCTGAGGTCTTTAATAAACAACGAAATGTGAGCTTTATTCGTCCTTTGCTTCCTATGAAGAGCCATCTCTGAAATGCATCATGCAATCAGTCTGAAAGTGAACCTTAAATCAGAGACCGCATCGTTTAAAGAGCACAAGCAGTCAGCCAGTGACTCACTGGAACAAACACAATAAAACTCCCACAATGCACTTGAATTCACAGCAGACGAATGTGCATGGGTGTGCAGGCTCTTCACAGTAAGAATGCAATAGTCATGTTCTGATGACACCCTTTAGTCTAAAGTATCACTCAAACAAGTTTGTAATTCAGAAAAATGTAAAAACGTGTCGTCTCAAAATTAAAACAAAGATACCCCCCATCCCCCTTTAGATAAACATCCACAAGCATCTCTAATGACCCAAACGTTAAAAATAATAATATATATATATATATATATATATATATATATATATATATATATATATATATATATAAATGTTTTTTTCTTTAAAAAAATACTTTAATTAAATAAAGCAAAGTAAAACAAAATTCAATAAAATAACTTATCTTATGGATAAGTCCCAAAACATCCCAATAATGCTGACTAAATTAATTTAATAAAAAAAAAACCTCAATTTTAATAAAATAAATAAAGGTAAATAAAATTGTGATGATAAATAGAAATAAATAATTAGAAAAAAAATATTAAAATAAGAAATTACAATTATCAAACATATTTCCACTCTTTTGGGGATCCAGATGTGAAATGTTAAAAGCAAAACAGCTCAAAATATTATTACACATTTCCCCAAAATAAATAATTTTAAAGAAAAAGAATTAGTCTCATTTAATAAAAACAAATGTGTTTTTTCCTGCAAAATGAAATAATTTTTTTGTTTTAATTCTAAGATTCTTAGAAATTTGGCCACTTAAAATGTACAACTTTAAATAGTGAAAGTGATTTTCCTTCAAGTTAATTGAAAATGATCAAGAATGGATAGATCTGAAAGCTTGTGGAACAGTTCAGTGGGACGCTCCCGTGTTTGAGGCTGAATCCGGAGTCTCCTGTACCTGTGTTTGATCTGAAGAGCTTCCGGATGGACAACAGCGCAGATCTGCAGCTCTGATGATCAGTGAACATCGGAGAAGAAGGCAGAGATCGAGAGGATCCTTCTGTCACACAAGCAGACACAGCTCTGTCCTCATCGAACACACACTCGCTGTCTGTGCTGCCCCCTGCAGATCAGGAGGACGCATTGCGTGAGGAAAAACATGAGAGTATACGAGAACACAAAGACAGAACATTCGCTTTCGCCCCACCTTGTAGAGTGAAACTGCGAACTGAATCCAAAACAGTGCCCTGCAGGTATTCCGCTTCCTCATTCTCGCCATCTGCAGAAGACAAGCGGGAGAAAAAACAGAGGGATTGAGTAGCAGGAGGAGAGATCTGGCCAGCTTGAGTCCTCTCCATCAAATAGAGCAAGTAAGCATCTAGTAGCCATGTCCTGGACTGCAAAACTCCTAAAAGAGAGCTAGCACAGAGCCCCTCGATGCTCTTCCTGTGGGAGCGAGCCTTGGTTCGCATGGAGGTCAAGCGGGAAACTGAAGGAAGCCTCCATCTTTTACTCTTCCCCATCATCAAGCTTTAACTGAAGCTAGGATTCTGGACGGGATCTGCTGCTGCTCCAGTGTCGAGAGACTGAATAGGGTTCTACTGTACATGATGGATTAGTCTGGAGCAAGGGATTGATCACTGAAGGCTGGAGGCGGCCGGAGAGGCGGGGTTAGTTTATGAGAACACATGCTTTAAATGTCAGGTGTGGTTAAAAACAAAAGAATAGCAAGCGATGTAAATATAGTCAGACATTTCTCAAGCTATAGACCAAACGAAAAGCTTTTCTGTATTCCTCTCTCCAAACAAACTTTAAAAAAATTAACCAAACAAAAGGAACATAAAATAATCTAAACAAAAAACTAGAACTCCATAACTTGAACTAACTTCAAACCAAACATAAAAAAATAAAATTAATAAACCAAGAGCAAAATAATTTTAAACAATTAACTAAAACAATAAAACCACTTTAAACAAAGTCTTAAAAAAACATTTAAAAACAAAAGCAAACTGAATAAAACAAAATTGTACGTAAAACTGAATCTAAAACACAAACAAAACACAGATCAAGAAAAGCCAAAAACAGTCAAAGAGCAAATTGAACTCAAAACAAACAACAAAAACTAGATGAAAACCTAATATCAAACCAAATGTAAACTGATTTGAAACCAAAAATCTAATCAAAACATAGAAACTGGATTTAAAAAAAACACCAAAAGAAAACAAAGACCAAACAATTTAAACTTTTTCAAAAACAAAGCCAAGATTTTAAACAAACAAAATCCCCAGACAAAATAAATCGAACCTAACAAATTAAATACACTTAAACTGAACTAAAACAAACTAAAAGCTTTTTTTAACTTCGTTTTTTTATTACTGTGTTTTAGTTTTTCTTATCTGCTCAAAATAATTCAATATTAAATCAATAAAATAAAAGGACAATATACATTTAGGGGGGGGGGGATAATTACTAAACCTTCATAAATAAAAAAAAAACTTTAAATGTACACAATCATTAACAAAATTGTAAAAGTTAATTTTATAATTATAAAATGTTAATAAAATATAAAAATATACATTAAGCTTGGAAATGAAAAAAAAGAGGTAATTGGCAATAAAGAATGGAGTCTGAGCAGCAGGAACTAGGGCTCGCATGACTCCTCTGCAGTGGGCAGCATTACTCGGAGTATTGTACCTCATTGATCCTCCGGTTCATCTCCGAGCAGAAATGACCTCTCTGTGGATCTGGATCAGTGAGCACATGTACCACAGAGCACTGGCACGTGCAGCTGAATTGTAAACACTCTGGTAAACGGTAACGAAACCCTGCATTTTAACTAAATTCACCAACAGAATAACAATATCTCAAAGTTTTCATTATAAGTTTAATATATTTTTATTTCAGAAAGTTGTTATAGTTAGTCCATTCCTTTTATTGCGGATCTGGATACATAAACACATTCACTACCACGACCATCAAAAAAGTGAAGAAATGAGAAAAAGACCTCTGAGCTGCTTACTTTGCCTCATTAGATCAACTTTACAAAAAGCACAAATGAAAGATCAGAAGAGCAGTAATTACTTTACACAAAGCTTTTAAAGAGAGAAAATACAACAGTGCTCATCAGAGCGGATGGAAAGATTGATCAGAGAATGCTTGCAGCCTGAGGGTCAAACACTCAACTATATTCATGAGCAAACAACTAAGTCCCAGTGTTTCAGTTAAACTATACTTTTCATTTCCATCACTTTAAATCTGACCCAGACATTTCTTTAGTCTAATGGAGCTTTGTTTCCTAAAGTACAAAAATACAAAGCATCAGGCATTTAAAATAAACTTCTTAGCAGTGACTTTAATCAATGTCATTTTCCCGTTTGGTATCTGTACTTTTACTCAAGAACAACTGTTGAATAAAACACTGGACGGAGTTGTCATTTTGGATATTCAAAGAGTCGATGTTGGATATTATTGTTTGTCGACTGTTTGAAGGCTGGACATGCATAATTATGCCATCATCATTATTCAGTGGTACCCTGATATACGAAAGGTCTCGTGGGAAATATTTTGAAAAAAAATTGGAGTTACGAACAACCACAAGCCGTTCTGCTCTATTATCCGCTTGTTGAGTCTGACGTCGTACTGCGCTTCCGGGTCCCGGCGCTCCATTCTCCCATTGCAGGCCGTGCTAAAGGGGCCGATACGCTTTAAATCAGTTTTAAAATGAGCGAAACATTATGTATAGATTACCAATAATGTACTATAACTTAGAGAAACCCCCTCTCAGAAGCGTCTCTCCATCTGTCTCCGCTCGTGCTTTGAAACCGTGTTGGTGTCAGTAATTTGTGAAATATCTTGAGAAAGTTAACTTTCATACGTAGTGCCGTAATATTTTCTTCCATCCGCTCCACCTACTCCGAAGGTAAGGTTTCACATTTGTGAACATATTACGTATTTTGCTTGTGTTTTATAATCATTTATTACATTAATAATGTGTAGATTAAAGGATTGAAGAAACGTTACTTGATTTTTCTCTGGTTTTCCATTTTTTTATCAGCTTATACGGTTGTTTCTGAGAGCCGTGTCACAGATTAGGCGTTTTATGTGTAAAACTTGCTTTGAGATACGAAAGCCACCCTGGAACAGATGGATTTCGTATCTCAGGGAACCACTGTACTAGCTCTAAGTCTCAATTTCTGGCACATTAATATCGGACATTGTGACACTCACCACTGCTGCTGCGGCTCTTCCTGCGGGGCTTTCTCGAGCTCAGCAGCATTCTCAGGCTGTTCTTAAACATGGCACCAGCAGCAGGAACGACGACACAATCACCTGAAGAAAAGAATGCTTTTCATGAGCATTTCAGATTGTTGTCAATGACTCAACAAATGAATGCTACGTAATCCATACAGTAATTATATCCACATAGTAATTAGAAAATAGCAACGTGATCAAAGTTATAAACACTGACATGTAAAGTGAAGCTGCAAGCAGCAGCCAAAGGACTAACGTTCACGCTCAGGCACTCACTGGCCACTTTATTAGGTACATTTGTCCAACTGTAAGTCAACGTTCATTTTGGATGCACCAATCACACGGCAGCAACACAATGCTTTTGGGCATGTAGACATGTCAAAGACGATCTGCTGCAGATCAACATCAGAATGAGGAAGAAAGGTGATTTAAGTGACTTTGAACGTGGCATGGTTGCTGATCTACTGGGATTTTTACATGCAACAATCACTAGGGTTTATGAAGAACGGTCTGAAAAAGAGAAAGTCTCCAGTGAGCGGAGGTTCTGTTGGAACAGATGCCTTGTTGATGCCAGAGGTAAGAGGAGACTGGTTCCAGCAGTAACTGAAATAACCACTCGATACAATCGAGGTCTGCAGAAGAAAATATCTGAATGCACAACACATCAAACCTGGAGGCGGATGGGCTCCAGCTGCAGACGACCACACCAGGTGCTACTCCTGCAGCTAGAACAGGAAATAGAAGATGGCTAGTCAGATGAGTCTCGAGTTATGCTGGACATTCGGATGCTAGGGTCAATATTTGTCATCGAAAACATGAAAGCATGGATCCATCTTGTGTTGTGTCAACAGTAAAGGCTGGTGGTGGTGGTGTGATTGTGAGGGGGATCTTTTCTTGGTACACTTTGGGCCCATTAGTACCAATTAAGCATTGTGCCATTATGATGGGTAACGCTTCCATGTCAAATATGGAGCAAACTCTATGAGGAATGTTTCCAGTGCCGTGTTACTGAATGTCTGAAGGCAGTTCTGAAGGCAAAAGGGGTACTGGCAAGGTGTACCTAATAAACCTTAGATACGAATGCTTCGAGTTATGAAAAATCCAAGATACGAAAGGTCTCGCGGGAAATATTCTGCTTCGAGATACAAAAAAAATTCCAGAGTATGAAAACCACCAACAGTTCTGGTCTATTATCCACTTGTTGATTCTGACGTCACGCTGCGCTTCGGGGTCCCGGCGCTCCATTCTCACATTGCAGAAAGTGCTAAAGGGGCCGATACGCTTCAAAACACTTTAAATCAAGCTAATCATTACGTATAGATTACCAATAATGTGCTGAAACAAAAGTTAGAGTCAAAGTGTCCTAAAAGAAATAACATTTATAACGTGGATAGTGCTGTTCTGTAGCACCAGCTAGAGGCGCCTTCTCAGAAGCGTCACTTTATCCCTCATCACACGCTCGGTATGGTTTAACGCTTGTGCTTGGACTCGTATTGGTGTTCGTAATCTGTGAAATATCTCGAGAAAGTTAACATTTGTACCTTGTACTGTAATGTTTTTGGCCATCGCTTCACTCGCAAGGCAAAGTTTCACATGTGTGCACATATTATTTTGGATTTATTTTATTCCGTTTTATTATCATTTGTTACAATAACAATGTATAGATTTAAGGATTGAAGAAACATTTTCCATTTTTTTTTATCAACTTATATCGTTGATTCTGAGAGCCGTTACATGAATTTGGCGTTTTACATGTAAAACTTGCTTCGAGATACGAAATATTCGAGATACGAAAGCCACCTTACTTTCGTATCTCAAGGTACAACAGTATACTAATATATAAGAACAATTTTATACACACACAACATTATAATAGTTGAAACTATCAAAAGTAATGTCTTTCACACTGAAAGTGCTTGAACTCTGTAAAATAAAAACAAAGTGCTGTGTGTAAAGCATAGAAAGAGTTTTAGCTTCTAGGTTTCTCACATGGTATTTATAATTTCTAGAAGGCAGCGCAGTAAGAGTTTGATGGCTTTGAGCAGAGGTTCAAATGGCTTTAATCTGTGTACTTTTGGAATTTTCTTGTAAAATATTATCTCCTAAAGGTTTCATCTAAAGATTAAAAACATGTCGACTTAAAATAGTCCCCAAATATAAGAGCAATAGAAGAGAATAATGCAGACATTGCATAACATTGCAAAAATAGACCCAACCAGTGGAATAATGGCTTTGTTAAGGATGCGACTTTATTGCTTTTCCATGTAATCGAATTCAAACAAAGAGAAAGAGTGCAATAAAGAACCATCCTAAAATACCCAGAGCTCGGCTGAATCACAAGAATGATGCTTTGAACAGCACAAACTCAAGCTTAATACAGCAACATCAGCTGAAAGAAAGATAGGATTGTAGCCTTTTAATCGGTTTATTTTTAATACAGATGGTCATCTGTAGGGAATGAATCAAGTATAATGAACACTGCAAAGGATCCATTAATAGCTAAAGAAGAAACAAAGCACACATGTGGAGGCGGCCTAGGAAGGAGACTTCCTAAAAATGGGACAGTCTGCTGACATCCAACTTTACAGAGCAGTCAAATAAGGTCATGTCCCTTGATTTAGGGCAGAGATATAGCTGTAAAGCCATTTATTAATTCAAACATTGCCTTTATTTCTTCCCTTACTAACAAAGTATTTCACTGATTTTCGATGGAATGGAAGCTCATGAACTCCAAAACCAAAAAGTTTTTGATATTTTTAAGGATGGGAGCTAAAAAAGTAATAAAGCTACAGCGAAAGTTTCAGGACTTGAAGTGGGATTTTAAAATGCTTTTATTAGAGCCAGCAATGAAGTGCTCTGAGTTTCAGATCACTACTGGCTCCGCCTTCACTTCTGATAACGTCGACAACTAAAAGAAAGATGCAGCTAGCTACACAGGAGCTGAAATTTCTTTCTAAAAATGATCATGGGGATTAAAAGGAGATTTAAGGAGATTTAAAGATTAAAAGCTCTCTTCTAGGGTGTACAGCTATTAAGTAGTTGATTATATATTAAGGATGTAATGGTACACAAAGCTCACGGTTCGGTACGTACCTTTGTTTTATGGTTTGGTCCTATGGCTTAATAAACTAGTAATTTTTAACCATCCTTTGTATAGATCCCATGAAGAGATAAAAAAATAGAAATATGTTAGAATTCACTTTTTTTTGCTAAATCAAACATTATTGAAATTAATGAAATAATCAAATTAGCATAACATTAACAAAATAAGTGCCTCTCTGAATTAGTTGGATTTGGCTGTTTGAATGATTCAGAGTCGCCCTCACTATGTGCGTGACCTGCAGATCATGCTGCATGGTGAGCGTTCATGTTTTATGTGTTGCCATTTGCATAATAAAATCTGATAAAACAGTGCAAACTCTCATCTTTGTCATATTCGACAGCAAAGCCGAAATGTATCCGGGCTTAAAAGCCCCCTCACAGAGCTGACTGAGGGTGCTCCACTCTGGTCACACTTAAAGTGAAACACGAGAAGTCCCGCCCTCCTCTACTTTTACCGCTCACTGATTTTATATTTACACAAGGAGCAGTTTATTGATTGACTATTGGGTGGAAAAAATATATATATTTTTTTCATATTTGGGCAAGACCTGAGCCGGCTTCGGAGCAGATGTGCATTCCAGGTAGCTGGATCTGGGCCAAGCTAAATACAAAAGTGTGAAACACATAATGGAATCAGTTAACAGACAGACTCCAATAGAAAAATCTGATTTAGTCCAGTTTCAGGTCTGAAAGCAGTGATGTTTGACTCATCGGAGCTTTAAATAGTGCCGTAATAATTGAGAGTGGGCTGCACAACGGTCCACCTTCACACACAGCAAAAGGTCTGAAGCTGGTGAGAGGGAAGCAGACAGAAAGCCTGGAGTCATTGAGTCAAACTGAAGCTTTTCTCAGCGAAACTCCCACAGATTTATAAAAACCTGACGGAAATCAGGCTAAAAAATATTTAGTCCATCCTGGGTCTGATCCTGGACTTTGATAAATGAGACCAGAATAAAGCTAAATATTGTAGTAGTTCTGAAAACAAAAAACATCAAAAAACTTTTTTTTCTTATTTTTTTATAAGCTAATTTTTCATGAGCTCATTCAGACGGCATCCTCAAGTTTGCGTAAACAATGGCCAACACCCATTTAGAAACATTCGACCGATCAGAAACGATAGTCAACACAAATGAAAATGAACGCAGTACTTATTAACTTTAAATTGGCTGAGTACATCAATACGTATATGACTTATAACCATATTTTCATACATTTCTGATCTTAAAATAGAATAAAAAATGCATTAAACTCAATCAAAAGCACCAGATGAGGAACACTAGGGAGAGCTCAGGTAGAGGATGAGAGACAGAGCCAGATTGAGTTTAATTAAACCTGAGAGCGCAGCAGGAACGAGCGCAGCCAGGATCAGCCGGAGTCTGCTGTGAACGGTAATGAAGCTCCATGAAGGCTACGCTTTTTAATGGAAGTCTCACATATCAGAGGAAATATTGTCACTGGGTTTTATCACAAGAATCAGATGAATTTGAGGACGCTACTGAAGAGCATGGAACTCCTGCTGCAATCAGCTAAAAGTGTGCAGAGAATCGTGCTCTGAAAGTTCTGAATATTTCAAACCGAAAATGTATGAATCTTTAGGAATATCATTGTTTTCTGAAGGAATTGTTAATAAAACGTGATCTGATTCTCATCTAGGTCAAGCGCTTTGACAAACATAATGTGTTCGACTTTATGTCTTTATTAAGAACCTATAAAACCATTGAGAAGTGCCTCAACAAAAACATGACGAGGATCTGCGAGATAGAACTGTAGAGATTTGAGTACATTTAAGATGAAGGAAATGAGGCTCAGTCAAAATGAACCCTAGAGGACCACGAAGAAACAACCCCTGAATCCCAGTCAGAGATTTCAAGGCATCACAGGAATGTAAACATCTCTGTTCATGATTCCCCCCAACGAAAAACACTGAAGGAGCAGCAGATCTACGGCAGGAAGGAGGCCACTGCTGACAAGAAAGAACATTACACCACCCTCAAGTTTCCACAGTATTGATGAAATGTAACCCTCTCTGCTCTTTGTTTTATTTGAAGTTATTACATAAACTGGTTCAGAATACGGCCGCCCGGGTCATAACCCACTCCACACATCACCTGCGACCGGCTCCCTGTAAATCATCACCCTGAATTCTAAATTATACAAACAAATCGCTAAATGTTTCAGCGCCCTCTGATCTAGCTCTTCCATTTCTCCTTCTGTGAAAAGCCTCAAATGGAGCTTGCACCTTCAGCAGTGCAGCTCCATCACCGTGGAACCATCTCCTGCATCGTGTTTCTAAATCATAGCTGAAGACCTTTGCATTTTTACGTCTGAGTATTGTATTTGCTGCCCTTTATTTGACCTCCTGTTTTAAGGGTCCTTGGGTGGTAAGAAATAAAATGTACGATTTTTATCACTGTTTACTGAGGAGACTAACGTAGAGCTATTTTATAAAATATCCGTCATAATGAAGGCCTGGAATATCATTTGGAAAACATCTATTGCACTGTAAACAATGGTGGAGGAAACATCATGGTGTGGGTCTGCTGGGTGATGCAGCAGGACAATGCTCTAGATCAGGGGTGCTCACACTTTTTCAGCTCGCGAGCTACTTTTAAAATGACAGTGAAAGTGATCTACCCGCTACAAAAATGTAAAACATCAATCAACAAACAATTATTTTCAACTTCATTGAGAATTGACAAAACACACATAATAATTAATTATTTACATTTTTTGTAATAACGTGAGTTTAATTTGATGACTTGCACTGAATTGAATCATTAGAACAGTTGTGTGTGACCTG
Source organism: Danionella cerebrum (assembly GCA_007224835.1). NCBI lineage: Eukaryota > Metazoa > Chordata > Actinopteri > Cypriniformes > Danionidae > Danionella > Danionella cerebrum. The sequence continues at coordinate 45,803 of SRMA01023884.1, read as the reverse complement.
AATTGATGCTAATAGAGTGATTTTTATGGGAACAACTGATCCAAATAATCAAGAATAAAAATGATGCTCTAATAAATATTTAAATTTTTATTGAAACTGAGTGGTGCAGTACAATATGCAGGTGAGGAGTGGCGTGTTGCTTGATTTTGGTTGTAATAGAGTTATTTAGAATGAAGTTATGAAGCATATTCTGGGTAAAACATATTTTGGATCTGGTCATTTGCAGACGGTCCCTAAGCGATTCCATGTCAGCGGGTTGCTCATAGACGGTAATGTGTTTCTGCGAATGAAACTTGTTTTGATAAAAAACGTTTTGTAGTTTGTCCGCTACATAACACAGATTAAAAATAGGTATTATTTGTTTACTAAGAACATTCTGGTCTCGAGCTATTGATCAGAGAAAACCGAATCCGTGAATCTACAGATAACTTTACTGAACTGTGACGGGATGGAGGATCGGCTGATATTGTTTCCATTTCACACCGCGATCGAGATCGACGTAATGAGCACCCCTGCTCTAGAACCAGGTAACATTATGGTTTCATGGACCCTCATCTGCAGCTTTGTTAAAGGTTCTATAATATATATTATGTAATATTATGGAAAATTGGTCACAGATGAATATCAGAACACAGTTTAGAACAAAAGCTTTCAGAAAGCAACAGTTCACTTTTTCTCGCCACAGCAATTTTTTTTACGTCTCACCCACTATTTTGGGAGAGAACCTCAATCTTCTTTCTCAGCATGACGGAAGGTAACTAATGGCAGAACTGGTAGCTCTCAGTTTTCCCAGATGCTTTGAGAAGCTGAGAGCTGCAGCAGACGAAGGTTTCTCTGGGTTACTTATGTAATGGTCTCATTAAAAACACCCCCGGACGACAGACTCACCTCTGTCTCAGAGGAAAAGCACACGAACGAACGGCTGCGTTCTTTATTCAGACAGAAAACAACCTTCTTGATTTCGATGAGTCAAAGAGGTGAATATTATGTAAAGTGTTTCCTGCTGAGAGCCGGCTGAATGTGAAGGCATTATGGGTATAATGATGATTGTGGGTTATACTCAAGCTCCTTTAATATCTATTAATATCTCTGGAACGAATGGCAGAAGTTATTTTAGGAGTTATTATGATGGAAAATGTACCATTTTTAGCCAACAAAATGATATTTTTATGTGACATTCATGTAAAATGTGATGCTGTACAAATTAAAAGCAGAACAATTCACTGTTCTGCATCAGGAAAAGGTACAATAATAAAACACTAATTGAACTGTGAATTGAAATAGAAACTCAAAGTAATGAATAAAAAAAAAAACAATATTTTGTTTAAATCATATGTGTTATGGCATGAGCCGGTATAAGACTGACGGTTGATCACCTTGGATTAAAATTATGGTATTGTATTTCACGGTATTGTAATTACTGCTCTGCAATGTTATTTTTAAATGTCTGGGTACAACTCAGTACCCAACACAGTATATTTTATTTTAGGAAGCGAAGCATACAGAAAATCAAGGTTTGAGGAATCTTATGCTTTCACTTTGCGACACAATAAAATGCACATATCATAGGAACGGTACGGTTTTGAAACCGTGACCCTTTCAAACAGCGGTAAACCTTCAAACAGGTTTTCATCTCATGCCTAGCTTCAAATAGAAGAACCCTACGTGTAGAACATTTTATAACAGTTCAATGTGATATTACATATCCCCTCAACTCAGAAATGTGTTTCCAGTGAGTTCTTGCAGCTAAATTCAAGTCACTTTGTGTTGCAGGTCTGGAGCCTTCTCTGTACTGCAGACTTTAAAGCTTTTATAATTTAAGGATTTTTGCCTAAGACTATAATTACAAGATTGACAACAGTACAAGCATAATCAATATTTCCTGTTATGCCCAAAACTGTTGTATTGGTCAAGTTTAGTCTCTTTGTACTTTGTATATTGTGTCATTGTACTCATAAGCCATTGTTCAGCTTTTGCATTTTGGTTCATATGAAATATGAAGCAGAATAGATTTTTTTACAGAGTAACAATGTACCTCTTCCCAACAGAAGAGAACAGAACATATGAAAATGTGGTGCCACAAAAAAACCCCAACAACTAACAAACCATCAATGCCAAATGTGTTCGAAATCTCTAAGACTACGACAAAAGGTAAAAAACAAATTCATATTGAAAATAAGCCCCCCCCCCCAGGATGGAAATCAGCGACATCATTAAAGATCCTGGATATTAAAGGGTAAAAAATTGTGGTAAAAAAAACGAGGTAATCAACAAAAAAATTATTTGTTTATTTTTATTTTGTAGTTTTGATTAGAAATGAGGTAGATAAAGAGATTTAAGCAAAATGAAAAAACATTGATCTGACCAGATTTTTTTTTACAGCGGTTTAAATTAGTGGCTGTTTTCATCCACAAATTTCTACATGAAGAGGTAGAATTTGCCCACAGTGAATTTTTCACTTTTAGAAAACTTTCAAAGCATTTTCCGAAAATGTGCATAAAACAAAAATTGTCAACCAAAAATCATTGAATTTGCTGAAAAACAGAAAAAGTTGCCAATTTTAGACTTGAAAGCACCCTGAAGTAGCTGAAAACGTCCCAAACGACAGATAAGGGTTCATTCAAACAAATTGAAAAGCTTGTTTGGCCAAAATGACACGATTCTAGTAGTTCTGACCAGAAACTTCAGTGAGCTGAGAAAGGGACTCTAAAGAGGCAGAGAATTGGTTGTTACCTCACTTCTGAAGCAAATGAGCCGGACCACAGCGAATTTATAACAATTTTGAGATCTAAAGTTGACCTCAAGAACAGAATCCTTGAAGTAACTAAACAAGCAGAACACGTTGATTTGTGAACGTTTAAGTCGCTGCGTAGCTTTCTTTTGCATCTGCATTGCTGATGAATCAGAGTTCATTTCAGAGCTGCTGCGCCTCTGAGCTGCTGCTTTCATCCTCCTTCAGAAACCAGATGATTATGTAACACAAGGATGAGGCGAAAGCGTGGAGCTGAGAAAACTGGTGCCTCGAACAGCATCAACAAGACCAAAATAGACAGAGGGATGGAGATGTTAGCAGAAAATTAAGTGAAAAAGATGAATGAATGGACTGAACGCTTAAAACCTCATCTCCCAAATGATGCTAAGACAGGGAAACCTCAGCAGTTTGAAAGCAACTTCTCACTTTTTAAGAAATCCCAGAGCCTCATCAGAGTTTTATATTTAATCAAATCGTGTGGGAAAAAGCGGGTAACTAATGTGGCCTGAAACTGTAAATCTGAAAAAAGTTAAATCTTATAGAGGTTGAAATGAGGAATGTAAATTGTGAACTTCTACAAGGACACTCACCGGCCACTTTATTAGGTACACTCAGCTAATACCAAGTTGGACTTCAGAACTGCCTTAATGCTTTGTGGCATAGATTCAACAAGGTTTGTTTGTTTATATATATATATATTTATATATATTTGTTTGTTGAAATAACAGCAAAGGTTATTTCATCTCTATATGTTGTATTTGGTATAAAAAGGTTTAAACCTTATTTAAAAATATATATTTTCTCAACTATTAAAACAAGTATGGTGAGTCAGTTTTGAAAATAAAATCTAATAGTCTGCTAGGAACTGAGAGGATTTCTTTTAAGTTGTCAGATTTGTACACTGTGCTTCAAAGGGATGGACATAGTCATCCCATAACCTCATGGATTATTCTCTCCATGCCACGTACAAAGTCAATTAAAAGTCCCCTTCCTTCTCCATTCAGATGCTTGGTTTGAACTGCAGCAGATTGTCTTCACGATGTCTACGTGCCTAAATGCATTGAGTTGCTGCCGTGTGATTGGCTGATTAGAAATATGTGCCCCTGAGAAGTTGGATAGGTGTACCTAATTAAAGTGGCCAGTAAGTCACATACTCTGTCCATGTCGTATCTGTCCATCATCGTCATTCTTTCTGCCAAGGCGGAGTGGGAAATTCTGCTTGGTGTCTTAATAATGCTGCTTCTATTTCTACCAGAACCAAACACAGAAATTGTGATTATATTAAGTAAGTTACATGCCTGGGGAGTAGTTACATTTTGGGTGGATTATCCTGCTTCTGATGCCTGCAGTTAAACTCACAAATGCGGTTAGATTTCATTCAGAGCTCTTTTCACAGCAGTGATGGACGAGAGCCAGGACGGATGGCAGAAAAGCTCAGTCAAAGGCCTCTCTGTGGCTCTGGCACCGTCTCAACACATTGTCACAAGTCATTGAGTCAAATCTGAGCATGTGTGTGAGCAGAAAGACAAGAGCCAGCAAGGCTAAGAGAACAGGTCAACGAGATCCTCCCTGACAAGCATTCCTCCAGTCCTTCTGGAGCTGCACACGGAGATTAATGACAAATCCGTATTTAAGTCAGTGTTTACCCCAACCTTATTTTCACGAGGCCCCTCTTAAAGCACCAGCAGACCCCCATGAACGTTAGTATAGCACATGCTGCAAAACAAGTGGATTATAATGAATAATAGAGTACTAAAAGCTTAGTTTTACACGCTTCCACCTGCCGTTTCAGAGGCAAGGTGTGTTTAGCTTGCATTAGTTTAAACATATTTAACTAAAACATGTTAATGGATGTGCCTAAAGAATATGTAAATAAATAAACAGGGTTTCTGCAGGTTTCACAATGTCAAACTCAAAGAATCAAATTTAAGACCTACATCATACTAATGTTTAACTAACAAAGTGCCATAAATTAACTACAAAATATAAGTCGCTGCAAAAATAAATATTGCATACAAGATATTTTAATGTAAACAATAGCTTGAAAAATTATGAACAGATGAAAAAAAAATAGCTAATTGACTACATCTTCTAAACATAAAAAGTCCCAGAGATAAAGGAACAGAATTAATTTGACGTGTGAACGTTTTGTGTCCTGAAATAGAATTAGTGATTAACATTTGAAAAGAACTTCAGATTAGCAGCCGAATGGTTCTGAAGGATCAGCAAATGCTGAACTTCAGGTCAAACACGAGGCTACCTTGTCAATCATTAACATTATTAATCTACATTTTCCCCAGCACTTTTTTGATTTACAAAAACTTATTCAGACCTATATATTATCCACTTAAGACATGAAACATAACACAGTGGTTTTCTTGTAAAGAGGTACATCTCATGAGTGAAGCCATCGTGAGAAGATAGTGTTATAAGGCGAAACAATGCTGCATTTTCATGTAAAATAGCAATTTTTCGGTGTGTTTTTTATTTTTTATTTTAAACCCTCTGTAAATGACAAACTGTACTGTATTTGGGGTTGCTATGGCAGCCATCTGTAGTAATCAATCTGTCTCAAGCACTTATTAAAGGAAAATGGACAAAATGATTTACATTTAATTCCTAAAAAATATGGATTTGTGAATTTTATACTTTTTAAGACCCCACAGAAAACAGAGAAAGAGAGTTAAACCGTGTGGAACTGATCACAACCACATGCAGGTTTTCACTCCGAGTCACGCTGGATTTGTTACACTCCCTTTCCGGTTGCTAAACTTGTAAATGTGTTTTCAGTAATTTGTAAAAGAAATTTTGAGAATGTTGTTTAGGTCGTTCTAAAATTCCTAACGTTTGTCATCAAAGTGGTTCTGGACCATCACCTCCCAGAACTATCTTGACCGGCTGCGTTCCCAAAGAGCCATCTCCGCCTCCAAAAGCAAGATGACATGACTGCGTTTATTGCGTTTCATCTATGTGTTCTAAGACACAAGTAAGTTGTTATTATACAAAAAAAAGGCTTCTGCTAATGCAGCAACTTCCATTTTGCAGCAAATTACTTTGCATCATTGGATGGAAACATGGCTTCTGTCTGTCATGGCTGCACTCTGCTTGTGGTGGTCTCAAATGGCCCGGTGGCAGGAGATGGAGTCACCTCATCCATCTCTTTTTACAGTCATTAGTCTGAACTTGCACCTCTTGGATTTTTGTATTATTTTCAAGAGGAATGGGATGTGTTATGGCTCACACAACAGCGTAATGGGAAGTTATTTGGGGTAGCGTTGCCCTTCCATCATATATTTAACCTGTTCTCCCTTGACATCAACAAACCATTTTCTTCCACACAGCTGCGGCTCCGTTTTTTTTGTCAAACCCTTCCCTGTAAACACTTGAGATAAATGTGCGTAAAAATCCAAGTAGATTAGCGGTTCCTGAAATACTAGCCCCCTTGAACAAATAACCATTCCTTGTATAGAGTCTCATAAATCCCTTTGTTCCCTGTTTAAACTTCATCTAGATGCCAAGTGGTTGGTGGATGAGAATTAGCTTTACCCAGCAATAGAACAGGTATTCTGAATGAAATGTCCTGTAATTTCAGAATTTATAACGGTAGAGGACTGAAGCCTTGTGAATAGAACTGAGGACCCCTAGTATAGAACACATAAAAGGTGAACTGTCTGTGAATGTTAGCTGGCAATAAAAACGCCACCAACCGTATCTCGACTACATTAGAAGAATATTGCAGTACTGTGAACGGTACAACACAGACCCTTCAACACAACACCTGCAGCGAAACGACGAGTCAAGCAGCATCATAAGAAATACAATTACCTCAAGATAACCCTCACTCTCCATGCCTCAATCTCTCTCTCTCAATATCACAACACTGAAGCAATTTCACACGTCCCGTCATGTCACTGTCTTTATTCACTCGCACTCTCCAGGGAAATAAGGAGGTTTTGGGAGAAAGAAAACCAAACAACGGGCTCTGCAAGACTAAATCGTCATCTACCAATCCCGTCTGAATATTCAGCCAATTTTCAGTCCATTTCAGGCAAATCCCGCAGGGCTTGGCTGCATTGACACCCAGGGTTTGAGATGCAAATGGAGGCCGGAAAAAAGATTTCCTGATCAGGATGGAAAAGATTGTAAAGAGATTTAACAGCTAGACTTCTCAAAATGATGGACCTGTATGTTTCAGAAGAGTGGATGTGGTCAACCAGGGTCACTCTATCATGGTCATAAATGGCCAAAGAGTAAGAATGAGGCAGAGCAGAGCTGGTGAGACAAAACTATTACAGTTATTAATTTCGGTTATGACCCAATAGACCATTTCCTTTATTATTCATTATATTAAGTCCAACTATACGAGCTGTATACTACAAGCACCAAGCATGTCTTACATGCCACCCCCCCCCCCCTTGTGGATGGGTGCAGAAAGATTTCACCCCCAATAGAGTGGGAGGAGGTGTCGTCACATCGGGTGCAGTGGCCATTTTGTTTGTAGTCTTGGTTTACACTAGGAGTCACACTTGACTATGTTATACATCTCTTAAGAAAAATATAAAAATATGTTTTCAAACATCAAATATTTACTTGTACACATGTACAATTTATAGTGGACAAAGTTCAATAAGAGTAATTTTTATTTATTTATTTATCTTAATTGCATTTCCGTTTGTCTCAATTATTACTAAAAATTTTGCCAACACATTCAACAACAAAAGTCCTTTTCAAGTCTATAGCTTGTTTAACTTTAAAAAGGAATATAATTCTTTATTTAAACAGAAATGATATGTATTAATGCTTTGCTTCAGGTGGTTATTTGCCTCCACTTCAAGTGTAAATTCAGCCAAAATATTAAACATTTTCACCTAACAATTCTTAATAATGGTACCCATGCAGTACCTTTTACACTTATTTTGCTTAAACAACTGTTTTTTTTTTGTTAATCTCTTGCTTCCTTTTTTTATTTTTTTGGTTAAGTCTATGTATTAATATCTAATCATCATCAATGTTGACAGTCAGCCGAAGCCCAAATCATAACTTAAATTGGCCAGATTAGTAACTTCCGTTGTAAACCTATCATTCTCCGGAGAATAGAGAATGGTATATTCCGCCTCTGTTTCTCTCAAACGGAACATTAACACTTGCATTTGAGCGCTCTCTGGCCGGCTGACAGTCTGCTCTGATATCACACTCCACCCATTCACCGCCTGCAAGGATATGCTTTGAGCCTTCTGATTGGTGGCTATCGGAGGCTCCTTTTCTACCTCAGCGAGAGTTAATGATTCAGCAGAAGCCCGCGGGACACAAGAACACCTCTGCTTCCGGCTCTTTAACAGATTTTTAGTCGGCATAACAGAGAATGAGCTGGAATCCTCAGGGAGAGAGCCACACTGACAGGAGCAGAGATTACGAAACATTATACCAAACGTTATAGCAGCTGTTTTATTCAAGTTAATTCCTTTCTGTAGCTTCTTAAAAGTTTATATAAAGTTTGTATTATATAGATAGTTTTTTATATCGGTAGTTGTTCAAGAAAATGTACAAAATGGCTGTATGTATTAATAAACTTGAATATTTAAATATTTTAATTTAACATTAAAATATAAGTAAATGACTAGTTCCTCCAACTGCTCAGGACTTTTTTTAAAGCTGTCCTTGTCTGTTTTGCCATGTTTTTACAACCTCCCAGTGTATTCTTCAGTCTGGCACTCAGAGGTTTGACCAGTCGGGAGTTGGCCACGCCCTCTCATTTACATTTTGCTGTATTCTTAAGCAAATGACTACCAAACCGAACAAACAAGCACAAAAAAAGGTTAAATAAAGTGATAAAATAATGGGGTGGGAAAAATTTTTGGACGTGCACACTTCTGGGCTCAGCCTCTAGTGGTCAGTTGATGAACTGCTGCATCCATCACTTCCGATTACACAGTGTTCCAAATAATTTCGTTGTTTTTTCATAAATCATAAATCTTGCTAGTGACACATGGACTGCCAACTAGTTAAAAATTGTACGTTTGTCTAAATCTTAATTGGTTTAACTAATAAGCAGTGTGATTAATGCCCGTTACTACAAGAACATAAAAATTACCAAAGGATTCACCGTTAATATAAAATTTGTACATCACGATGAGGCATTTACATACAACCAATGAGAAGGCAGGTGGACTGGGAAGGACGTTCAGTGGGTGGTAGCATATGCCCGTCATTGCAGACTGTACCATGGTGATGTTAGTTACAAGTGAGCCGAACTCTAACAAAGGCAAAGTGAACAAGCATGCGCTTTTGAAATACCTGACGTTACTGGTGCATGCAACCTAACTACATAGCGGACATACGTACTTTAAGTCACCATGCTCTAGTCTGTGTAGCTGTCTTGACTTACGTCCAGCACTACAGTCTGCAGCGAAGAGTACTGCATCTGCAGGCTACAGACAGTGAAACTTGGCTTTTTACTGGCAACACATGCAATACAGCTAACAGTTATCTTGTTTTTCGCCATTTAAAATTGGGACTGTCAGTACACGATCTGTACATCCTGTGCAATCTGCCACACGCATGCATTGGATATACGTATAGGAAATGTCACAGTTTCCCTGCAAAATAAATGATATCTCATTTCGTAAACAACCATGTGACAATAACACTCATCAGTGTTTCCCTTACCATTATATTAGGGGGGCGCCCCGCCCCCCTTGAAGGTCAAGTTAATTTTATTTTATTTTCGTCGAAAAACGACAGAAGTAATTTATATAACAGGTCTTTGCTTTTTTCTTTTATTAAACTAAATAGCATTATGTTATTTATATGATTTCTGTCTCAGCGTTTGCGCGTTTACAATTGTCCTCCGTATCGCGGAGTTCCGCTCCGATGCGCGCACACACACACACATCAGCGGACAGAGACCGTGCTTTAAACGCTCCCAAGGTGGTGACGAGGACAAAACTTTCCTACTCCGAATCAAAGTACAGAAAAGAGCCCAAGTGCTGCATGTCTTGCCCCTGACGAGCAGCAAAAGTCTAGCCACCACAGAACGACAGGTTTTGACCCAGCTTGGCTGTCAGAGGCGAAATACTCCCCCTGGCTGTACAAGACTGATCTTGGTAAGTAAGTAAATACACACAAGCATGAATAAACGAATTGATAAATAAATTGCTTAATTAATAGCTAGCTAGTTAGTTATACAATGGCATTTCCTGCTTTAAACTATCACTATGTTAAGTTGATTTTTACTGTTGTTACTATCAGTTATCACTTTTAAAGCCTAACAGTTAATGTATTTACAGGTCAAAACAGACATTCGCAGTAGGCTGCAAGGGGACCATCTTGCAGCCTGCATGCGGATCTCAATAAATGGGCCAGAAGTTTCAGACTATCCATACCAAGATGCTCTGGAAATGTTCTTTCAGAAGCCCAGAAAGATACACTGCAGTGACAAAAGCTGCACACTTTGTGAATAATTAACATAATGTTTAGTGTTTAGTTCAGTGTAAAGTTGTTTAGTTATTGTACAGTAATTGTTCAGACATTATAATATATTGGTATACTGCAATTAAAGAAACATAAACACTATTAAGTGTTTGTGTGAGTGTTTTGTCGCACCACCCATAACACCACAACCCCCCCCCCAAGGCCATGATCCTAGGGGAAACACTGCTCATGATTTTTAGTGTCAGCATGTGCGTTTTTGACAACCGATTTTATCACATGGTTATTTTTTTAGGGTTATAGTCAGTGTTACATGAGCAGCAACCTGCTCTTATATCACATTGTGCATCGCATGTGTGTGGGGTCTTTTGTCATCACATTGTAAACAAGATCAATTCCCCGCAATATTCCCAGGGCTTTTACCGCGACGAAAACTTTTGGCTAGGACTCGCTCAACCAATATCAATATCTCTCCTAAACAACCCATAACATCTCTTTTGCCATCTGTGAGGGTCATCAGGCCCAAAAAAAGCCTCACAGGGGTGAAAAAGGTGTGTGTGTGTGGAAATTGCCCTCCCTTCATGTGTGAAGTTTCACCACAGTAAATATTTTGTTTTCGTTATTTATTCCACTGTATATTAATGAGAGTTGTCTAATACAAAGCTATCTATGAATAGTGCAAGTTTCTTCTTGCAAATAGTTTATTTTGATGTTCATGGTATGTGTTATGCAAAATGTGCATGTTTTTAGTTTTTTGTCTTACTTTATAAATTCGAGTGTATCTCAAAAACTAAACAATGAACACACTCCGAATAAATTTACTGTGGTTCAAAAGCATTTTGAGCAACTTTTTCAGATTTACAATTCTGAGGTATAAAACTATGACACGTCGGTATTTTGACAAAAATATGTGGAGAAAAAAATATTTTAATTTGTTTTTCTGTAGTTTTGACACTTTCTTCAGTTATTTATTGAACTAACTCTATTAATATTATTGAAAGCTAGGCAATAAGGATTGTATTGATTTATGGAAAATTAAAATTCAAAAAAATTAAAGGGTTGTGTTGCGCATGTGCGATTTCAACAGTCCCTGCATATTATTTATTATGAAAGGATAAATGGTTTATGATGAAAAACACTTATTTTAGGAGTTTTTATCGATAATTTCTTATTTAACGCCAGAAGCATCATAATTTGTTCCTTGCTGTTTAACAGCTGTCGAAAAACACCTTACCTTTTGAAATAATAATAATCTCTCGCGTGCCGTTTGTCACTTATGATGTGAATCGAGTTTTCAGTTTGTTTGAATATATTTTAAAAAGCACATAAGTGCTTGTACCTAAAACAAATGAACTTAAATGGTTTACCCCGCGTGCCAAAGGATGTTTCTGTTTCAACAACGAAGTAGATCATTTACAGTCAATATACAATCCATCATAAACACTAAACAAGTAAATAAAATTCAAATGCACCTCATTTAAACAAATGTATTATTAAAGTCAACTATTTATCAGTTTAAAAAGATTACAATAGTAATAGCTTACAAGCCATGAATGCCCCTAAATCAACGTAATGTCAAACAGATGCTCACGAGCAAACGCAACGTTACCTTGGTTCTCCTCACAGCTCTTTCTCCTCCGGGCACTGCTGGAACATTGGAGAAATGTTTTTCCCGCGTTGTTTTTCTCATGACAGCTTCCACAAGTCAGAAGATACGCCTTTCATTCTTTTACGGGGACAGCTGAGCTGAAATCCGGCTTCTTTATCCAATTTGCTCGCCGAAATCGTCGGATTTCATAAGAAAAGCGCCGATGCCCACGGTTCCACTGAAAGCTGAAACGAGACGCGCGTGCACGCACAGACCAACCGCCGTGTTCTCACTTCAAATATATTTTTATTTCGTTTAAAAATACAAAACCATGAGAGAAAACGTTTTATTAGAAAGTCGTTTTGTGGGTTTTCATTTAGTATGTATTTAAAATATTAATGTCAACTGTTCAGTTTTTTTAACAGTTACGTAATTCAAGTTCGTTTTGCCTAATTAAATGACTTCCGGTTCATGGTTTATAGTTTCTGTCATGGTTAATTGTTGTTTCACGTTCTAATACAGTATATTGGTAGAATGCACATTTTATTTGTGTCACATATGTTTTCATGGTTAAATGTTTTGTGTGGATTTGAAAAGTATTTTTCATGTTTCCATCAACCCTGATGAGATTACCGGCACCAAATGCATTTGAAACGCCCCCACAGAATTATACTCCCAATACTTTGTTTCACTGTGTAAATGCTGTTTATGGGGTGGGACAGCATCACTCTCTCTTCAGCATCACTTCTCTCCAGGTTCATTCTCGCTTTGATGTACTTCTTATTCAGAAATGGAGAACTTGTTCAGGAACATTCCTGTGCAAGGCTCTAGTGACTATATAAATATCAATTCCAGACTTGGCTCAGTCCTGGCTCTAGAAGTGTCTTGGCTGTAGTTGTTGGTTCTCAAGAAACCAATCTGATTAGTTTTTTCTTCAGTGATTTTGAAATCTTTCTCTTACTGCATCTGGTCATCTTGTTCTCCACTGTGATAAATTCTTCTTCATAATGCTTCTCACTACAGTTAATGACATGCCAAACCAATTTGATGAACTTATAAACCAGGATGAGGCTGTGTATGTTCTTGGTCCTATGTCCAACTTCTGCACCACCATCTAATTAACTTTAATGATGACACCACTCTCATTGGACGGGTATGAGTGTGCCTACAGGAGGGAGGTGGACCGTCTGGTCCCTTTGTGTGCCAGGAACTACCTTAAGCTGAACACCCAGATGACAGTGGAGATGATTTTGGACTTTCAAAAAAGTGTTCTAAGTGTCTCAGATTTTTTTTTCACATTCAGTCTGCTTTTAATATCAGAAGGAGAAACTGGTCAAACAAGAGTCTGAAAAAACCTTTTAGTGACCCTTTCATTCTTAAACAAACACAGGGTTAAAAGCACTAAATATTGGTTTATTGCTAAAACCCACACTTTTCTTTTATTTAGAACATACTGGATTTACATTTATAAACTACTTAAATAATGTACAAACAAAAGCTTTGTATCCTTTTGAACCCCTCCACAGACTAAAATGCTGTCGGAAAGTGCTGGTCCTCACATTTTTGGTGCCGAACTGATTGACAGTAACTGGATTCACGACTCTGCTGAGCTCAGCATCACGCATCACATCTCTGATCTTGACACACTCGCTCACAGACTTAAACCACATCTGCTGTCAGAAAACACTTTGCTGACTTACCGAATTTATGAAATGCATTATTCATTCTTTCCATCTGTTCACTTGACTGCCCTTACAGCCCAAACCATTGCCCCCCACTCATTAAACACAGCTCTCACTCTCTCCAGGGACCTCATATTAAATTCTTAAACTGTTACGAAATGATCAGGGGGATTAAAAATAGCATTCAATCGACGCAGCCAGCAAACAGATTTGGCATTATTCTGGCACTTCTTATGATATGTGGCTCAAGCAAAGCAGAGTCTGGCAGAGGGGCTTCATTTTTAATGCAGTGCACATGGCATGGGCCATATATCATATGTTAACTTTGCTGGAACTTGGGTCAATCCCTGCCAAGTCATGTGCTATAATTATTAGTGTGGCCAGATAAAATGATATGCGGATATAAACCTGTAAAATACATTAGTTCACCTTTTCTTGTTGGAAATTCAAGATGAACCTGAAAAGAGTGTCTGTGGTATCTTGAAGATTTTGGAGGCTCAATTGGAATTGGAAGGGCATCTCTACCGGTTTGTTATTGGGCAAAGAAGAGGGATGTGGAGATAGCAATGGCCCCTCAATGGCTGAAAGATGTTTTCAAACTAAACAGTCACTTTAATCACCTGTCTTCCTCATTTGAATCCCCGGTTTGATCTGCACCGGATCTTCTCCACCTCGCCTACATCCCCAAATGCATGGAGTTGCTGCCGTGTACCTAATAAACAAATTTGCATTACGAGCAGTTGGACAGGTGTACCTAATAAAGTGGCGTGTATGTACCGGTAATCTGGAACTGCAGCAGCACCTTTAGAAAGTATTCATTTGTTTAATTAGCTAAACATTTCAGAGTTCAGCTAATTTAATAATTTCATTTTCCAATCACAAAAGAACAACACGGCGCTTTAGTGACAACAATAGTTTTAATGGTGTAAAACTCTTCCTGTTATTGATCTTGCAGAAGAGCATCACTTGGGTTTGGAGCCAGTGATGTGCATCAGTGTGACATACGCAAAGTCCATAATGCTCTGTCCTGAAATCCCAGTGATCTCCGTCAGCTCCTCCACCACCTGAAGCAGAAGAGCCAAACAAATCAGGTCAGCGTCGACAGATTGGAAATTCTTTTGATATCATCAATGTGAATAATAATAATAATATAAGAATAATATAACTTCCTGCCACGATTATCAGCACAGAAAAACAATTAGCATTAGCTTAAATATGTTCAGAAGCATACGCGTTGCCAAATATTGTGTCATCATCTTGCTTTTCATAGCGAATCAAACATGAAAATACAGTTGTCAAATTATAAAAACATTTTTTAAATGTATGTATATATTACAGTTCACACTCTTTAAATTCAGGTTTTATTTTGGACATTTGTAGATCTATTTTTCAAATTAAATTTTATTCCTCCATCACGGTTGAACAGAACCTCTGCTATTAAGACATTATGTGCCAAAACAAGTAAAAATAATTCATTTCTTTACTTTATCCCACGTAGAGGGTTGATGAATGAAGGCTGCCACGGCGATGACTCCAACTCCCAGCAACATGAAATCCTGCATCACCGACACAAACTTGTCTCTGTTACAAACACAGAAAACTTATGTTCCACGACAAAAAGGGCTCAGGGTCTTCATAAAAGCTGCTGAAAAACAGAGGCTAAGATGATTACAGTGGTGTGCAAAAGTTTGGGCACCCCTGTAAATGTTCATGATTGTCCTTTATAAATCATTGTTTGTCTGGATAAGAAATTTCAGGTAAATATATCAGACATAGGAGACAAACACAGTACTATTTCAGATGTGAAATAAAGTTATTATGATTTATTGAAAGTGTGCAAGAACTATTTTTTTTTAAAATGAGGCGTGTTATTAAGTTTAGGCTCCACAAAAGCAAAATTAACTCAATATTTCAAATGGAAAAGCATGAACTTTTACAGAAGTGCAACATTTTTTTCTGGAAATTAACGTGAGAAGTCTTTTGTTTATAAATGTTGATCAGAAAAGTTCAACCAATAGATAAAAGCATCAAGACTAAAGCTGAGAGCTCTCATTAGTGCTTCTCTTGATTCTCTTCAGAAATTTCTTTAATTATAGGATTTGACAAAATCATTTTAATATAAACTTTTAATATAACAATTATTATATAAAAGTGTACTTTTTTAATATAAACTCTAAGAAGTTGTACTTCTGCTCTTGAGAAGGGCAGGGACATCCTGTGGCCACAACGAGCAGTGAGTGGTAGATTGCCTCCCTCTGCAGGTAAAGGAACTGCAGCACGAGGACACACTGGGGGTGGAGCTGCTCAACTGGGACAGACGCATTGTTGTGGCCTGCAACAAAAGAAAATGTAGCGTTTCAAGAAAAAAAATTTCATTTTGTCATTTGAGTCAGTAATAATCCCAGTCTCTATTTGTTTTAAATAGTTTTGAAATCTTTTTATTGTGATATTCAGTGTTGTGAAGAGTATTGAAATATAATCCGCAAGTAAAAGTACCATTACTTGCCAAAAAAGTAAAGAGAGTGGAGTGTAGAGAGAGAGAGAGTAGAGAGAGAGAGAGAGAGAGAGAGAGAGAAAACAAAGAAACAGAAAGAGCCTAAAGAGATAAAAGAACGGTAATGAGAGCATGAAAAAAAGACAGATAGCAATAAGAGAACGAGAGCGAGCTGGAGGTGAAAGAGAGGAGAGAAAAATGAAAGGAGAGAGAGAGAAAGACAGAGGGAAATAGAAGAGAGACAGATAGATTGAAAAGAGAGTAAGTGAGAGAGACAGAAAAGCACTAAACATAAATACAGGAGAATGAAATACTGAGATTAAAGAAAAGGTAGAGAGGGAGAGCAAGAGAAAAACAGAAAAGCAAAGAAAAAGGAAGAGAGAAATAGAGGGGGGGAAAGAGAGGAGCAAGAGTGATATAGAAAGCACAGAAATAAACTGCTTCAGAAAAAACATTCAACTATTTTCCTTAAACAATAAAAGAAAATAAACGAGTTGTTCTTGCAAAATAAGTTCCATTTCTACTGATTGTATTGATGTGATGGTATCGTATTGGTTATAGTCACTAGATCTCAGCATCATCGAGTGTCTGCGAGAACATGAAGAGACGGATGAGAGAAAGCTGCATCCACAGAAGATCCAGGGTGAGTTCTCCAGCAGAGTCAAATATGAAATCACACATTAACAATGTTGTTTAACTGCTAAACAGCACAGAAAGTTCTCTTACCCAGCACCTCCAGAAGGGTCTCCGTGTAGGTGACCGGATTGAGGACGTTCAGCCGAAACTTGAGTGTTTTCAGAATGAAGATCTCAGAGTCCAAAAGTTGCTGCTTGGAGACCGGGTAACTGACCCTCTGCAGGAATCTCATCGCAGCGTCATTGTTAACCGCCTGCGTGAAACAGAGAAACTACGTTAGCATTTAGCAGCGAGGAGTTCTCTTGCTTGAGAAAGTCAAAACGTCGTGATTTCAGAAGAAAAGTCATTGCTTTACACAGAAAAGATGGAGCTTAAACACTATAACATCTGACGGAAAAGGTCAGTAGAGATGTGTGAGTGTGTGCATTTGTTTCCAAGAGATGGACGTACAGACGAGTACAGGTCCAGTTTGCTGGCGATCTGTACACTCGAGAAAACAAAGAGAAAGAACTTTTTCTTCAGCGTTTGGAAGATGAGGTCTTCGTAGGGCCTTGTATTCTCAATCGAAGGGTCATTTTGTTGATGAAATAGATCCTCAATGTGCCTGGTGGTAAACCTAGAGGATTGCACGAAAAACAAAAACAAAATACAGTTAATTGCCGAGTGAACCTCAACTGGATTTCACTGGATTTACTGTCGTTTATCAAACATCCTAGTCGCTCAAGTAAAAGCACCAATACTTGCTTCTGAAGGAGTTCTGTCTCGTCTCTGTTTTCTATCTTCTCTAGAGACAGAAATAGAGAAGAGGTAAAGAGAGAGAGAAAGAGAGCGCAAGAGGGAGAAGGAAAAGAAATAGTGAGAAAAAAGAGAAGAGAAAAAAGGAGAGCGTGAAATAAAAGACAGACAGACAGGATTAAAAGAATGAGAGCAAGCTGAAGGTAAAAGAGACGGGAGAAAAAGGAAAGGAGAGAGAATGTTACCGAAGACCATGTTACGGATATTTCTACTTAACCATGCTCTGAGGAATGAAAGGGAACAACTGAACCTACGTCTCGTCTGCTGAACGAAGACCAGGAGTCAAAGTAGTTTTTCTTCTTAAGGGAAGTTATACAGATGCCAAACGTAAATACTGAAGAGCACTACAACACTGTCTCTCAGAATAATTAATAATTTGTTACGTTTATGCAGCATATTGTACATTTATTAAAGGATACGTTTACATTTATTAAATCATACTTATATTACATGCATTTATATTGTCGACATATTGTCATCGCTCCTAAATGAATTATTCTTCCGTTTCGCGTCTTTTTCTTCCCAGCCAGACTCTTCTACAATCACCACAGAGCTACAACTTTACACAGACCTCCAAGGTGGTCTGACTTGAGTTGCTATATCTTTTGAGACTGGTACCGCTAAAGGAATTCTGGGAAATAACTGAGGAAAGGTTCCTTTGACTTTACATGGGGTCAAACTTTGCAAAGCTGCAAGACAATCTGAGAACCTTGTAGATCCTTCAAACTGACCACACTTGTGGAGGTCATCCAGGGTATTTGAAGTATTTGAACCCGAGGCTCTAGGAGGGGGTCAAATGTAATCACTGACCTATTTCGGCCGTTAAGAATGGATTGGAAAGGTCATTGAAAATATCTTCAAGATGTTTTTTTTTGTTGTAGCCCTTATAGAGAGAACGTAGCTAGTGGAATGAAGAGAGAAACAGGCCGTTTCAGACCTTTCTGGAAATTTTCGGGGTTTGTTTATGTTGATCATAGGAGCAACTTTAATAAAGGTTGTACATCACAGAACACTCCATAGCAACCAAAATGTTTACCCTAGCAACCAAATTCTTATCTATTCTAACTCTATCACAGCTTTGGATTTGGTTTATATCACTCAAATAGGGAACATTATATGATGTCACTGACCTCCCCCATAACAACCAGACTGTTTACCATAGCAACCAATTTGACATATATCTACTTCGTGCATTCATCTTCTAACTCGATTATTCCCTTTCAGGGGTCTGCTGGTGCCTATCTCCACCTAAGAGGAATTTAGATTATTCAATTAACCTGACGCAAGTTTTGGGGATTTTGGGAGAAACCCGGAAGGAACCCATGCAAGCACAGGGAGAACATGCAAACTCCTGCCAGGAAGGTCACCGGCGAGTATCTATTTCAGGTTTAGAAAATCATAGAGACGTACGGTTAGTTTATTTTACTCTTATTGACATGGAGAACCTCTAAAGACAGCCTCATGCAAAAGGAACAATACAAGAATAATGCACAATTATTAAACCCTCCATTTCACCCGGTGAAAGAGGCTCGTACATGCAAGTTAACGCTGGCCGTGGGGCGAAGGGAAAGCTTTACCTAAAAGTTATAAAAGACCATGTCACCAGGAAGTGTTTCATCTGCTAATTCGCTAAGAGGGAGCAGTTTGAAACTCGAATTCTGTAAAGCAGTTCCGGATATATCTGTAATGTGTTATTCAGGAGTTCTTAGTAAATATTAGGACATCAAGCCCTCTCCTGTCTTCTATGGTATATATAGAACAATCAAGAACAATCAAAAGTGCTCTAAAAAACAAAAAAAATGGAATTAAATTTACCTCTCCAGTATTTCAATGGCATGAAATGCAACCGCAAGGTTCAGCCCAAGATCCTCACAAAGAAGAAACACACACTCTAGAGAAAATAGAAGCAAATATAAAATAGTTACAATAACATAACAAATGTACAGAGAAAAAAAAGAGTTTAGTGTTGCTGTAATAAAAGGGTATAAAGTATTCGTTTTTCAGCTTTTTATTCAAAGGTCCAAAGATTAAATCAGCTGAAAGTCAAAGGTCCAGAATTCTCGTGATGTCTGAAGGTCTGTTATCTCACTAGGTTTTAAAAATGGTCAACTGACATTACTGCCGCCGCTGATGACATCAGTCGCCAAGCACAAGCTGAAAACAAATGTTACCATGGCAACAGTGTAAATTGAAAAATCATCCAGAAATTGGAAAATTCGATCCGGGCCGCGGCCTGTAGTTTGGTAAACCCAAAGCATGGAGATGCAGCATAATCTTTTCAATATTTGGGAAACCAGGCAAATGGAGCTAGAGAAACATTTTCCAACTGCAGTAACGCAAGCATCTCTGAGCGTATAACACGTCGAACATTGAGGTGGACAGGCTCCCACACCAGAATACCACACTTTCTTTTAGCTGCAACATTCGGGTGGTAATAGAACTTAGCATCAACAACACGAAAGCATGGCATCCTGCCTTGTATCAACAGATCAGGCTGATGGTGGTGGTGTAATGGTGTGGGGGATATTTTCTTGGCCACACTTTGGGTCCATTAGGATTAACTGAGCATCGTGTCATTGCCACCACAACCTCCCTGAGTCTCTCCATCATCTGATGCTGCTTCCAGCAGGAGAACGCTCCATGTCATAAAGCTTGAATCATCTCAGACTGGTTTCTTGAACATGATAATGAGTTCACTGTACTCAAATGTTCTCCACAGTCACCAGATCTCAATCCAGTAGAGGACCTTTGGGATGTGGTGGAGTGGGAGATTAACATCATGGATGTGCGGCCGACAAATCTGCAGCAGCTGCGTGATGCTCTCTTGTCAACATGGAGCAAACTCTCTGTGGAACGTTTCCAGGACCTTGTTGAATCTCTGCCACGGAGGAGTTCTGAAGACAAAAGAGGGTCCAACCGGGTGCTAGCAATGTGTATTTACTAAATTAAAAAGTGTTAGTTGCAGCCCTAGTTCATAGCTGTTTTTAGAACAATTGTAATTTTAGCATTAAATATGTTTAACATAAAGTAAACTGGCTGTAATATAACTGCTTTTAATCTCTATAAAACCAACCTTTGCCTTTTTATTGTTTCGCAGATTTAATTTTGGCACATCTCACAAAAATCTCAATATTCACATTTTTTTCAGTTAAATGTTAATGAACAAATAAAGACATATATTTAAAATATAGTCACCCTTCCACCTTCATGTGTGTTTAACCGAAGAATGAAACTCATAAACATGTAGATTATTTGAGGAAGTAAAGATAATTGACGGGTTAATTCCATCATTAAGAAAAAGCATGATTTTGACTATACTTTTGACTATACCATGACCACCGTTTCTGCTTTTGTAAACCCAATCAATTTGGTACAGTTGAGGTACTGTTCAATAACTCACCAACTATTCGTGTCTCTTTCAGAAAACCACACAAATCTGAGGAACTCTCCAGGTTCGACTTGTTTTTGTTGTTGAGACTGAACAAAATGTCTGTTAAAATGTCTATTGAAACCTCTCCAAATCTCAGGTTCCTCTGTTCCCCGGTGGACCGAAAAAACGATTTATTTTTCGCCATTTGGACCTAACAGATGCCAATTTTCTGTTGTCCCTGCTATTTCGCGACACACTAGATGGCGCCGCTACTCACAAAATCAAATTCTTCTAATATAAGGCAAAAGTTAGACGACAACCTTTCTCACCCTTCTTGTTTAAACGGTTAAAATATAAACATTCATAGATTTTTCAGTTATTACATGTACGGTGGCTCAAGAACCGTGGCGAAGTCGTTAAAACAAAAGTCACGTGACCTCAAATTAAATTGTTTTCGATTGACATCTAATTTTATGCCCTGTAAAGGGGTTAATAATAGTTTAGAAAATAAGGACTTAATTTATAAAATGCATATTTGCAATTTGCCTGTCACATATCAATATAATACTAACTAGATAGATATTATTTACACGATACAATACATTCTGCGAAACTTCCACTAAAGTTTTTTTTTTTGACATTTTAATAAACGTTTCACAACTTATTTTCAAACCATATTTTAGTGTTTTATAAACCACGTCGCATAAGTCACGTGGTATGACGTCACAGTGCAGCGCCGCAAACATGGCTGACGTGAACAACCAAGGGAATCTTGAGCCTGAAGCGCCCTTTGCCAAGAGAGTCAACTTAAAGAAAGATGTTCTGACTCAGGACGAGTTGATCTTCATCCGGAGAGTAGAGGCGCAGCAATGGGGGACGAAAGTAGGCAAGCTCCGGACCAAAAACGCGCTCACGGGGCTCCTTTTCGGCGCGCTTGTGATCGGCATCTGTATCCTTCACTGGCGGACGATTACACAAGGTTATCATCGGGTTATGTCATCAGCCGAAGGGGAAGCGGTTATTTGTTATAAAGTACTGTAGTTCTACTCATTCACGCGGTCATGTTTGCGCACATATTCCGAATGAAGCTAAAATTATTTTAGTTCATTATTCCATGTTGGGGCTTTTTGCTGACTGATGTAATGCCGAGCTATTGGCCTGTTGTTATAGTTGTTAAGAACACGACAAAGAGTTATAGAATCTGAAAAACATCTAAATCTATGGCCAATGTACATGATTTATACGTACTGTAATATTTCATACATTGTTGTACATTATATATGGAGATACGATGATGGAGGTGTACATTTGGTGGCAGTATTTTTTTCAGCTGTAAAGTATGCGTGTATGATCACTTGCGATAGATATGCAATATTGTACACATTTGAAATGTTATTGAAGACCATTTGATCAGACATTTGTGAAGTTGCGCATTTTTAGAAGTTGCTCATTTGATGTTTCTTAGAGCAAGACAATGTTTTGATTAATTCTCATCGTTAATAAAAAAAAAATAAGATGGTTCAGGTTGATATTATTAGCCCGCTTAAAAAAATATTGCTTTGATTGGCCACTGTTGTCCAATTAGGAGGTCATGCTTGAGATTTGCTGAGTGCATCAGCTTGAACTAAGTCTTGTTACAGCATTATCTTTGAATTTGGTACTCTGCACAAGATTATTCCTTCACCAGCACTTATCAGATGGCTACACTTTCCACAGGGTGTCTCAAGATAAAATCTTGGCTGAAATGGATGCCGAAGTCCAGTCGGGCAAATTCTACCAAATGAAGACGGGAGCAAATTAAATCATCGGAACTAAGACCTGTGTCAAGTTTTCTATATCTAGATGAAGTTTGAGGAAGTTATTAAATGAGTCTCTGCTGGGGTGGGAATTTGACCTGCTGGAAATGTTGCTTCTCAGTAAATAGTGGGGGATGTTAAATGATGACCTGAATTGAGTTTGTTTTCTTGTGTATGTTCCTTAAAGTATAAATTAAAAGCCTAAACTAATGTAAACAATCTTCCTTTCTGTCCAAAAACACATGCAGCAGCGATACATGCATTGTGCATCATCCACCTCCCACCCTTCACCCAGGTGTAGTCTGCCGTTCAGGGGTAACTGCTCCGCCCAAACTGAGTTTAGACTGAAAACAGGCTTCATTACGCCTCCTTTGTCTCATAACAAAAGCTCATGGTTCATCTGCGTCCCATAATAGAGAAATCATCACTACTGCTGCACCCCTGTTCTGGTGGAACCAATGACGAGTGGGCGTGGCCTTGTGTTTTGGATTGTCGTGGCGTTGGAATCTCCAGTAACGTCCCATGAGCAGCTTCCGGCTGATTTTCTTCAAGCGTCTCTTAATTGTTCTTGAATCAGCTGCGCTACATTGAGCCCTGTGTTTCAGCTGAAGTTATTTGTGGGTTTTCCTTTGCATCCTTTAGTTTTTCTGGCAGTTGTAGCAGAAATGTTTGTTGGTTTCACCAGAAATTCTCTCTAGTTTGAGCACTGCTGATGAGCTTTCCCAGATCCTTGGACGATCTTTTTTTGCTTTCCCCATTACTCAGAATTCAGAAATATTGGCGCAACACTGGATGAAAGAGGTAAAGATCGATCAGGAGAAACTCAAGGTACGTTCACATCGAACGCGGTTCGCGCGGAAAAAAAGCGCTACTCGCTAGTGAATGCACGCGTGTTTACTTTCCGTTTGATCGCCCGATCCGCGCTGCAGAGCCGCTGAAAGCACTCATGACATTCAGGTGTTGACTGGAATGCGCGGATCAGTGGGAGGAGCTACAGGTTCAGCGGTGGTTTGGAAAATGGCGGACGGGATTGTAAAGTTAATATCTGCATCACTAAGCTTTGAAATGCTCCAAAACATCAAAAACGTGTTCGGGGCTGTGACTAGGAGCTTAGAATCCTACAAAGAGGCACCCTGCTCGGTGTGGTTCACCAACATTTCCACAGGAGCTTCAGTTTGGACCGCAGTCGCGTTCAGCGGGAGCTTCGACTGAACCAACCCCAGGTCCTAAGCTGTTGCACGGGCAGCTCCAGCAGGAAACCCGCGCGTCTGTCTCTGGTCAGTATTCATGATAAATTCTGTGTAAATAATGACCAAGAACCTCCTAACCTAACGAACGGACGGGACTTTAATAAAAAGATAAATAACTTTCGTTTTTAACAATTAAAACAACATGTTAAAAATGCTGTAATCATATAATGTAAATACTGTATTTGTTTAATATTAAAAATTTAGATTTATACAGTACAATATTGTATATCTAAGTAATCTCAAATGAACTATAGATTAACTTGGTTCTTGTGAAGCGATAAACTGTATTTAACAGTGGTTTTCTTTAGTTTTTATTACACTATACTCATTTATTAAAGTAAAACATAACTTATAGTTGTACTTGTGGTGAATATATATTCCACAGCAACATCAGAATTACCAAAAAATGTTAACCTTAAAATACTTCACTGTAGTACAGTTAAAACACTGCTGTTATGTGTAAATGTCAGGGTTTTTTAATTGCTAGAGTTTGAATAATAAAACTTGTTAAACAGTGGATTGAATGTAATACTGATGGTGAAACAAGTAAATCAGAGCAAATGCTAAATACAGGTAAAGTTAGAAAGTTTAAACAGTAATGATGATGTTGAAGACACCAGTGTAGTACAAACACATTTGCTATCATGGATCTGCAATCAGTTCTGCAACTAAAGTTCTGTTCTGTCTTCTCTCCTTCTTTCAGATTGACGGTGGAGACTCCAACCTGGTCATCAGCAGCATCTTCATTGCTGGTATTTCCTGAGATTCCAAGATCGTCTCGGATGCTGGGACTGCAGTCTGGAACTGTTTGGTAGAGCAGTTTATGGCTGGACTCTTCACTGATGAATGGAGGTCCATCACTGAAGGTTGTTTGGTGGAGGAGTTAATGGCTGTGCTCCTCACTGATGAATGGAGGTCCATTGCTGAAGGTTGTGAGGAGAAGAGGAGTCTCTTTGGAGGTCCTGCTCTGCTTGGAAGCACTGGACGAAAATGTTAAAGGGTTTCTCTAGAGCCCAGCTGATGGTTTCATTAAAGCCTTGTTACAAAACTCTCGTGATTTCCATGATTCATGAAATGTTCTTGTTTTCAAAGAATAAATGGAGTCAACCTCCAAATAAAACCCATGTCTCAAAGCTTCTTTCTCATTACACAACACCAGTCCGATCACACATAGCAAAGCTTTATTGTAGGTGTATTTACAGTACAATATCATTAAAATAAATGTTCAAATGTTTGGAATAAACATTCCGTTTGTAGCAATGAAATTACATTTTATTTACCTTAAATATATGAAAGCACTTTTTTTGATAGTACAGATAGTACTCCCAAAGTAAACATTTAATTACACTCATAAAAATTTTATTATCTATTTTATTACTTTTTAAAAGATCATATTTTATAAGATCCCAATATTTTCTGGCATAAATAATATCTTGCCTTAAAATGGAGGGCTGAAATAAAATAATGAACATGATTAATTCTCTTTAGATTTAAACCTAATTTTGATAATTATGAATATATATATATATATATATATATATATATATATATAATTTCTTCCAAGCAAAGTGCTTTTATATATTCTTTTATTATTAAATAAATGTATTACTAAATAAAATGTATTCTTTTAAATTATTATTTATAATAAACTATTATTTATAACTTTAATATCATGAAGATGATCAGAGAGGTCTGGCAGTTCACGTAAAGTTTTAATGACAGTCCATCACTGTTTTAATTCCAGACGGTCTCCGAGCTGCACACGTCACAGCTACAGCAAGCTCCTGATTGGTCAGCGCGGCGCGGAAAATCTGCCGAAGTTCAATTTTCTGAACTCGAGCGATACGCGCGCGGTTCACCCGTCTACTGCCGGTCCGCCTCCTGCGCGCGGCTCACAACACGCGTATCACCCATTCATGTGGCTCAATACGCGCCTATCGCGGCAACCGCGCCGCTCAATTCGCGTTTACCGCGCCGCTGAAGCCTCAGACGCGCGCAAACGCGTCTTTGCATTGACTTAACATGGAAACCCTCCGCGCTTACCGCGCGAACCGCGTTCGATGTGAACGTACCTTCAGAAACCTTTTCTGTACAAACATGGATTCCAAACAAACAGGTCGAGGTGAAGAATGGTTTACCTTTACCAGTCGCTCGAATCTTTCTGTGTGAGCTTTTATTTTGTTCTCAGGCCAAAATCTTTTGATCAAGTTTCTGTTATTATGATTTAAAAAGAGTAAATCCAGCTGTTTCACAATTAATGCCTTCACTCAAGCACTAACTATGAGCGGAACAATTCTTTTGTGTCATCATTTATGTTTCCTGACAAAATGCCAAGAAATCAGAGTGTTACAGCAATTGTTATCATTGTACTCATTGGCTGTGATTTAGAGGAAGTGATTTTATCCATTTCTTAATAAAAGCTGTTTGGTGAAACTAGCATTGTTCACACTCCGATTAGCATTTTTGTCTCAGATTTAAGTAAGTAGGTGGTGGGCGGGGCATAGTAAATTTGTCACAAAAATGTCAATGTACAAGCTAAATATTAGTTTTAAAGAGACATACTTGCTCAGGTGACTGACTTGACTCAAACTTATGTTTACGCGCTAAAATCCAATTTATTGCATTCACCCCAAAAATTGGCAAAACAAAAACTGGCAGCAGGTGGTTTTAATGAACTGTTCTGGTGTAGAAAGGCATTTCAAATAATATTCAAATAATAAAATTGAATTTTTAATCAAGAAGTGTTTTTTGCTTTGATGTAAGAGAAGACCAATAAATGAAACATTCCACAGAGCAGCTTTCATTAAAAGTAGTTTATTGGCTTAAATGTACAAACATGGTTTCAAATATAATGCTCAATCAAGGCACTGCGGCAAAACAGCACAGAATGGCACAGTTCACTAAAGAAATAGTTACTCTTCCTCCTCTTTTCCCAAAACATTTCAGTTCTTAATCAGAACAGAAGATATTCTGGGAAAAAAAACTTTTTTTTTTCAGTGGAGTCGGTTTCATGACAAAGTTTCAAGGAATCCAGAATTTTTCAAATACATTCTGCTTCACAAAGTTGTAATGGAAAAATATTTATAATCCTTCCTTTTAGAGGAAATACATCACAAACAGGAAGTAACAAGCACTTAAAAAGTGCTGCTCCAAGATGTCATACTCTTTCAGAGCAGACCGCTTCTCCTCAGCTCTTCTTTCTTTCCTCTCCACTTCCCTTTGTTTCACTGTTGTAAGGCCAAATTCAGACAAATTCATCCAAGACAGCAGATGGCGCTGTTAGTTTACATTGCTCTCCTGATGAAAGCCTTCCAGCGAATACTTCATCAGCAGCTGAGATAAGCAGTGAAAGGTGAGCTCTCTACAAAACACCTTTTTCCTGCTGCTACTGGAAAAGTTTAATAAAAAAAAAACAAAAAAAAAAACACTAATGCTGCAAGCAGCAATTAAAGGCCTCTCACACATGTATCCAACACCACTTGGTGGCCAGTTGGTTGCAACATGCTCTACGACCAATCCATATTTAGTGAGATGTAGCAATTACGTATTCAAGTGAGAATTGTCAAAATTACTGAACAATGCAAGCACATTAAACCGTGGAAACCAAACCATTATGTGGCATGACCCCCAGGTGGTGCTGTGAATGAGTAAAAAAAAATTCAGTCGTTTTAGCCAATATTCTTGTTACATTAGTTAAAAAAAAGTATCTTAGCAATTTTAAATGTTGTTTTTCCTGTGGCCACCTGGTGGTGCTGTGAGAGTACGCCGTGGATGTGTTTGGACAAGGATTGAGCACTTGTTTCAAGGCTGTCCTCCACAAACTGACCCACGGCGCCATCTGCTGTCTTGGATGAATTTGTGAGCAGATTGTTGATGCATTTATTTGTTAAAAACAGTTCATTTTTTGCACAATTCAGGTCCGTTATTCTTAGCAAAGCAAGTGAATTTGAAAAATTTGGCACAAACTTCATACCCCCCCCCCCTATTTTTAAGCCGTAGCTCCCATTCTTTCAAACATCTGTTCGTTACACAGAAAAACAATCAGGAGCGTTTCAGAACCACATGAGGCTGAATAAATGGTTATAAATGTTTATGTTCTGGAGATCCATCCCTTTGCACTTGAACTGAAATGCATCTGGTTTGCTTCACGAGATATTTAAAAGTTTCTTTAAGAGCTTAAAAGAGAGGATTTTTGTTCTGCAAACCTTTTTCATGATGAAAAACAGCAAAAGTTAATAACGATCTCCTCAATGTTAAGAAAATACAGTGATTTCACCTTATGTTCACTACAGAAAACTTGTATCTTTGGTTTCGAAATAAAAGCTGCACTCACTTGTTAATATTTACAGTGCGTCCAGAAAGTATTCACAGCGCTGCACTTTTACACACATTTTTTTTGGGTTACAGACAATTTAGAGATTGATTGAGAAGTTAATTTTTCTTAAATTTCTGTTTTCACTTTTGTGAACCAAAAGAGCAAAGATACAAAATACTACAATTTCACTGACAATAAATAATATGGAGTATAAATTTTGTCAGAATAATTCCAACACCGAAGCAAGCAGATGCTAGTGAAACCTAACTGATGCGATCCTAATCCCAGAGAGTCTGAGTTACAGCAATTACACATCATTCACACTGCAATGTTTTCATTTGGAAATCTTTCTGCTGCTTTGACCCAGTTTTCTAGAAAATAAAAAGGCTACAAAGTAAAGAGAGGAGGAACCACAGCACTTCGGACATTTGGGTTCAGACTTTTGCAGATTCCCAGAAAAAGTGCGTAAGTAGAGGAGAGGGAGAGAGAGAAGGTTGTGATTGTTCCACAACGTCACAGCATCGTTTCATGATCCAGCAGAGCACTTGAGAAACTGTGCACTATTCTATCAGTTTTTAATCGTCGGGGTGAGTTCCGTCGGGTGCTCATCGATGAGGTAGATTGAAGAATGTGCCGTCAAATCCTGATTCTGAAGCAGGATCCAGAGTCTTACTGACCGCAAATACAAGAGAAATCAGAATCAGATCTCAGGGTGTCACAAGAGGAATCTTGAGTACAATAACACATTTATTAAATTTGCATGCATTTAAACAGAGCATCCAGGGTTGAAAACAGTTGTGGCATTAAAAAAAAGACAATATTTTTTAGCTTCATGTAGTACCACTTTTAACCACAATGAAAAAACAGTGCTAGAGAGTTATTTCACAGAAGAGAAGGAGGGCGCAATGCAGCCATTGGAGTTAAATAAAAGCAAACTGAAAAAACAAAAAGGCGACAGTTAGAGAAAATAAAACAGCATTCGCAAGCAGATGACATTGTTCTGTAAGTCAATCTCAGTGAAAAAAACAACCCCTAGTTCTCTATAACTATCCTAAGCTGAGATAGAGATATGTCAAGGTGGTTGCTATGGAAACAGAGTGATTGCTAAGGAAGGGCCAGTGAAATAAAAATATGTTCTCCATGTCAATCTGCGTTAAATTAACCAACCCCTTTGTCTCTATGATTTCCAAATTTGAGGTATATATCTGTTCATTTGGTTGCTATGGTAAACAGTCTGGTTGCTATGGGGAGATAGGTGACAATATAATGTTCCCATGTCAATTTGAGTAACAAACCAACCCCCACATCTATTATTTTTCAAAGCAGCAACAGAGTTCTAAAGATTTGCTAGAGTTCTAAAAGTTGCTAGGCTAAACACTTCGGTTGCTAGGGCGTGGTCTGTGAGTGTAATTTAAAGGCTATTTTAAGTCAATTATAAATTTTTAACCCTTCTTCGGGTTCAAATACTTTTGCACAGTGGTTGTTCTGATCTCGCACAGACTGGTAATCTCCGCAAGCGTGGTCAGTTTGAAGTTTCTCTAAAACAGCAAACATTTTCAGATAAAATCGTCGTCACAGTGCGTCGATGTAAATAAAGTCGGATTGTACCATTCTGGTGAAATCAGCAGCAAACGTGACTCCTTTCGTGGGTCTGGAGGCGTCCTGTGAACTGCTGCTGCTTTCATCTCCGCTCAGAGAGTTCTTCCTCATGATCCCTGGACACAAGGTAAAAAGCAAGACAATGGTCCTGAGCACAAGGAAAAATATGCAATGTGTGTTAAAATCTGTGATTTTAATCCTGCGACGAGTGTGTAATTAATCAAGGGCCCAAGATGTGACTTAAGAACGATAATAAATCATGAACTAAATAAATGTGCTCCTCTGAGTCGTTTTGGGAACTCTTTGGGTTACATCGATGCTATTGTTCGGCACTAAGGGATGCAATGCTGCACCAATCACCTGTGAGCGGGTGGATGTCGAGTCTCTGCAGGCTGTTCCTCCTGGACGAAGGGAAGTTTCCTCCCTTAGACATCCTGCGCTGGCGGCTGGAGAGCATGGCTGCAGGAGACACCATGCACGGAGGAGGAATCTTGCCCATCCGGGCGTACAGCTCCTCCATCTCACGCTTCTGCACCGCCTGCAGGGACTGCACCTCACTCAGATGCCTGAAAGCCGCAGGACACAAATCAGATTCTTTACAAATTTTTGCAATAAACTAAACATGACGCCAAAAAAAACAATCAACTCATTATTAACCAAGTGCTAATGGCTTGAGCTGTGGTGGACCAGTGACCTGTTCAGGGTGTAGCCCCACCCCCCGCCCGATGTGCACCAGCAGACCCCCCGTGAGCCCAAAAGGGAATAAGCGGGACAAGAAAATCAATGAACAATGGCTTGAGAATTAACACGATGCTAACACCTGCTAATTCAGTATCATGTTTATAGCATCATGGTAATCACATGCTATTAGCAATAGCACGATGAAGCACTAAATGTAATCGTTATGCTAAGGACATGTTTAGTCATGAATAATGCTAACGTGCTGATTCCAAATGTTATGCTAATATATGTTAACATAAGAACTATATAGCAATTCATGTTAGCGATATGCTAATACGTACTGGCGTCAACAAAATAAGATGCTAATTCTTTCAAGCTCATGATAGAATCATGCTAAGCAGGTGCTAAACACTAGCTAATATATTTTTACATCAACTTTCATCCATTTAAAAGTTTCAAACTGTTCAAATTAAAAAGTATCAAAATTAGCCAGTGCAGAAAGTTTATATAAAAATAAAATAATAATAATATAATACATTTTATTTCAAGCATCATTCATGACCTTTAAGAGCTTAATACATCCCATAAACAATAGTTAACTTTCGCTTTGAAACTAAATCAAATCAAGGCCTAGAGAAAAGCAAAATAAAAGTCTCATACTTCTCTCTGAGCTCCTGCAGCTCTCCCCACATCTCCTCATCTTCGCTCTCTGAATCATCGCTGCTCATGTAGGAGGAGCTTCGGGTGTAGCTCATCCACAGGTTGTGAAGGGGTGTGGCATAAGGTGGACTTCCCGTGTTCCCATCCCATAGTCTCCCTTCAGTTTCCACGGCAATGGAAAACCCAGAGTCCACAGAGGTTGCCACCTGAGGTGGTCTATGTCCTTTTCTCCTCCTGTGCTTCTTGTTATCCTCCTCCTCCTCGTCATCCTCATCAGCTTTATGCTCTCTGAGCTCGCTCTGGAGGCCTCTAGTGTCGAGTGGAGAGGAGGAATCGAGGAGCGCAGCACTGGAAGTAGGGTTTTCAGCAGAATCTGGAACAGAGAAAGTCTGATCCCGTGAGCGGACGGGGTCATGTGGACTGGAGAGCGGTGGGGAGCCGAGGGGTGCGTCTTCTCTCTCGATGCTCCTTGCTGGAGCTGGAATCTCTTTACTGGGGGTCACCTGGAAACGCCCGACTGTCACGGTTGACTTTGGCTCTAAAACAGAGAGAGGGATGAGGAAAATTGAGAAAAGTAACTGAACGAACACAGCTGAAAGTCTCCTGAGGCACATTTAATGTCCGCAGAATTACTCCACAGTTTAATTGTAAAAGAAGAGATTTTTTCGTTTGTTATTTACTGACTCTTAACATGTTGATCCTGTTCTTTCTTTCTCATTATTATCATTATTACAACTACTACGTTTCATTTATAGATCAGCTGTATGATCAATATTCAAATAAAATTAAAAATATCCCAGCATTAACAATGAGGAAATAAACACTGAAGCTGACTGCAATGCATTGTGGGATGTAGTACGATGAAGCAGCCTGAAGATGCAGAGACGAATGCACAGGGCCTCGCGGCTGTGAGCATCTACAGCATACTGCAGCTCACATGAAGAACACCATCCAAATAAATACAGAGCACAAACATTTAAGAATCCAGCAGCACAGGCTCCAAACATCTGAGGCAGAACTGAGCGTCTGCGTCATCTTCAGTAAGTGCAGTGTTTATATTCCATTACTGGTGCAGCCAGAATCTGCTCTGGTTAAACGCACACATAAAAGCTGTGTACAGAGAAACCAGGAACACTTCAGTTGCGCAAGATTTAATGGGTCTCCAAGAACCTTCAGCGAGCGTTTACCATGAGCATCACACGCGGCCGTTTATATTCTATAAACACATTATATAAGAAGAGAAGAGGAGGCTGGAGGCCTCTGTTACATCAGGAGCATTCAGACAGAACGTGCTCAGGGGTCAGGGTCTGGTTTCACCTGTGCAAGGAGAAGCTTCCTGGCTCTGCACGGCCCTCACCAGAGGGGAGTGGGGTCTGGGGCTGGACGACACCTTGGAGAGAAACAAACTCAGATGAGGCTTTTCTGAACGGGGTTGATGTGGCTTTAAAGCAGCAATTGGGAGGGAACATGTGAAACTGAAAAGATGTGCCTTCACTGTCTGCAGCTATGGGATTAAAATCATACACACATGAAACTAGGCACTGGCGTTCTTAGCTTTGCGTTTAACTTTTATTTTACAATAACAGTCTAAACATCAAGTCAGTTTATATTATATTATTAGTACATATTATTATTATTATTATTGTTATATAGAACAATTTTACAATGGCACCTCGAGATATGAATGCTTCAAGTTACGAAATGTTACGAAAGGTCTCGAGGGGAATATTTTGCTTTGAGATACAAAAAAAATTTAAGATTCGAAAAACACCAACAGTTGTGCTGTATTATCCGCTTGTTGATTCTGACTAATTCGTGAATTGTATTTCGAGAAAGTCATCTTTCATACGTGGTGCTGTAATGTTTTCTGCATCCGTTGCTCCTCCTCCGACACATCGCTTCACTCTCGAGGTAAGGTTTCACATTTTTGTACATATTACATATTTTGCTTGTGTTTTATTCTGTTTTATTATCATTTATTACAGCTAGTTAAAATGTGATTTCTGTCTTTTTACTTTAAGATTCTGTGTATTTTATGAATAAATAAAATCATTTATTTTCTTAAATTACATGTACATCAACTCTGTGTCGATGCAGTGGACCGAGACCGTGGGCCTGTCCCCGTCGCATCGATTCTGTCGGTTCATGACCAGCTGAGAGATACATTGGCACTCTTGGAGGATGGCTGTTCCAGCGTCCAGTAGGTGGGGGGGCTCCCCCTTGATTCCTGCAGCTCCTTGTAAGTGGCTTTTCTCCCTCTATGTGTATATATATTTTTATATTTTATATTTACATGTATGAATAATGTTATTCACAATAATGTTATTGAATAATTTTTCAACCGATAACATCTGATAGAAACTAGTCCTCATTGAGATAATTCTACAAAATCCGACACGTTTGCTCATAAAACCCCTTAAAAAGTGAAATCTCAGTAAACACCAGCATTGCCGCATCTTGGCCGGAATCGGCCCTAAAGCGTCAATTTTCCAAATGCATCGGATCATTTATTTTGTGATGGATAAAAACAGGAGCGATCTGCCGCTCCATGGGAGACTTACTCTGCTGTCGAAGCTCTCTCGTGGAGAAGACGAGCGTCCCGATGAAGATCCGGCGCTGCTCCGTGGTTCCAGCAGCAGTCTTGGAGAGGCGCCCCTGTACCCTTCCACACTCTCCCTCAGGTACGCTTCCTCCAGAGTCGACTCGTTCTGCTGGGCTGGCACCGAAACAGCCGCTGGTGCCACATGAGAGGGAGGTGACATGGAGAGGTCCCCAAATTGAGCGTCCAGAGTCTGGTAATACTCTGTGGATGGATGAGGTGGGGGGTACTGGGGTACATACATGCCAGAGTAACCTGCCTGAAAGCCTGGCATCAGGCCCGGCGTGGGCATGAAGGAATGTGCCATGCTCATAGCCATGGACAGCACATTCGCCAGGGAGAAGAGCGGCTGGGAGTGGGGGGGCCATAGAGCTGGCGAGGGGGGCATCAGGCTGGCATCAGGGAGGGGGGAGCCAGGGGCTGGTGAGGGGTAAGATGGCCCGCTGTGAGCACGGGACAAGGGAGTGTGTGGTGGCACTGGGGAGGAGGCGTGAGGCGGGTATGAGAAAGGGAAGTGAGAGGGGGGAGTGTGTGGGGTGGTCATGTACGGGGGCAGAAATTGTTGGGCGTGGGGGAGTTTGGAGTGGTGCGGAGGGAGGTAGGAAGGGTGTGGCATGTGGAGGTGATTAGGAGAACCTGGGAAATGATAAAGAGTGTTAGATTCCAGTGAAAAAAAGAAAATAAACGTTCTCCGTCTCAACAATTGAGTTATTGTTACACTGGGGATTTTTCCACTAAAAAGATTTGAGAGATCTGTCATTTTCATCGAAGCTAGACATTATCTGTGACAGACGGAGCGTTCTGCTGGGTCTGATTATGTTTACTCTCTTTTGTGGAGCTCCAATGCCACTGTCCTGTTGCATGTCTCTAACGTAATTCAAGGTTATTGTACTTTAGAAAAATTTCAAACAAAAACAATAAAGAACAATAAAATAATATTAAACTATATTGTCTAAAGTTTGCATACAAACATTGATCTCGACTTGTAAAAGTACCCCATTTAAAATGACATTTTTTTTTTAAATCGGTTGCTAGGGTAATCAACGAGGTCATTAAAAGGTTCCCTTCTCACTATGAGGGATTTATACCAGGTCCCATGTTCCTAGCATTTTATGAAGTTGAGATAAAGATCTGCTGACTTGGTTGCTAGGGTAAAAAGTTTAGTTGCTATGGAGGAGTAACCCAACCTAATATAATACTGTTGGTTTATTTTTTGGAGCAAAAAAAACAACAACCCCAACGTCTCTATGATTCTCTAAATAGGTCAAATCGGT
Source organism: Danionella cerebrum (assembly GCA_007224835.1). Lineage (NCBI taxonomy): Eukaryota > Metazoa > Chordata > Actinopteri > Cypriniformes > Danionidae > Danionella > Danionella cerebrum. Next base: position 10,884 of record SRMA01023884.1, on the reverse strand, counting down.
TGCTATGGTAAACAGTTTTGTTGCTATGGAGGTGTCGGTGACATAATATAATGATCACTATGTAAACATGAGTGACACAAACAAGCCGCCATGTTTGTAAAAAAAATAAATGTTGGGGTAAACAGTTTGGTTGCTAGGGAACCGTTGTTACTATAATGAACAAAAACAACATCTTTATATTTTTTTCCTTGAAGCTATTCTAATTTTTTTCAAAGGCCATTGTAAGTCAGTGGTAAATATCGAACCAAGGGTTTAGATTAGTTCCCAGCCACAGGCGCTTCTTAATAGTTTTCGCTCTTGCATATTTAATCAAACAAAACCATCGATAAACTCATCAAAGTCATTTACACTTTATGGACAGATTGTTTCTTAGGCTGCATGCAAACGTGCAAATACTTCTTCCTCTCGCTCTTTTCATGCGTTGGTCACTGCTGAAGTTTACTCCACGGAGCCGTCTCTGAGGATCGCTCATTACGTCACAGGAGCGGAACAATCAGTTCTGATGAAGCCTAACCTCAGGGTCTCTGTGACAAACACTAACCCAAACCATCTGCAGTCGACTCGTAAAGCTCGCGCTGTATCGGGAGCTGCGCTCTGACTGCCGTGGACGCGAGAACAGTGGCTCTGTGTTCCGCTGACGATTTGTTTTCATTAAAGAAAGATGCTTGATGCATCCCAGAGGAATGGAGCAAGTACACAACGTTCTGCAGGAGATTCAAATCCAAACACGATCATCTCTAGATTTCATTCAATTAGCAGAGTGTCCCTCCGGAAGCAGAAGGTAAAATGTGCGATGTATCGATGGGACTCTTTGTTCATTCTGCTGAACATATGCAGTATTTATAAATAATACATTTACTTGTAAATAATAAACCCAAGCCTTTTCTTTAGATTCCTCTAGCTGCACTTGCCTACACTTTCTGTCTGAAGGAACTCTCCTGGAGGTTGCTCCTAAAACCTTGGAGAACTAACTCCTTCTGTGGATGCAGCTTCCTCACATCCTTCCACCTCTTCATGTTCTCCCAGACACACTCGATGATGCTCAGGTCACGGCTGTATTCAAGAGTGCATCACTTCCAGAACTTTCTATTCTTCTCTATGTTTTCAAATGTTTGTTATGTTACTGCTCAGATTCATACGTTCCAGAAAATCTGACTGAAAACACAAAAACTTGTTTCCACTCAACGTTAGTGTTTGGGTGAAGCCATATCCTCAAAGAACTGTTACACACACACCTGGTGATTTCGTCCTGATAACATTCATAAAAACTGAAGGGTTTGAGCGACAGGGAACCATCCTCACCTCGACTTGTTTGCTTGGAATCAATGTTTGTGCAGATGAGGTTTCTGAGTTTGCCTCAGTGACTTTGGTTCATCGAGTGTTGCGCCGACATTTCTGAATTCTGAGCAGTGGGGAAAAAAAAGAGCGTCGAAGGATCTACGGGAAAAGATAGTTGAACTGTGCAAAAGGAAATAAAGAGATCTCAGAGGAACTGGGAAAGCTCATCAGCAGTGTTGAAACTCTGATGAAGAAGAGCAAAGTGAGGGATTCTAGTGCAACCAACATATATTTCTGCTACAACTGCCAGAAAAATTGTGAGGGATGCAAAGAAAAACCCCAAAATATTTCAGCTGAAACACAGGGCTCTCTGGAAAAATGTTATGTGGCTGTTTTAAGGAGAACAAAGAGGCGAAACTCGAAGAAGAACAGGTTGCATGATGGTCGAGTCAACTTAATGCCACAAAGTCACCAAGACCTATGCTTAAGGAGCACCATCCGCATGGAGGCGGGTCACTGATGTTCTGGGGATCCATGAGCTCCAAAGGCACAGGAAGTGTGGTCAGAATTGATGGAAGATGAAAGCAGCATGTTCTCAAAGGATCCTGGAGGAAAATGTGCTTCAACAGCCAGAAGCTGCTCATGAGACATTACTGGAGATTCCAACACCACAATGATCCAAAACACAAGGCCACGCCCACTCGTCATCAGTTCCACCAGAACAAAGTGAAGGTTCTGGAGCGGATCTCAGTCTCCTGATCTCAATATCACTGAAACACTCTGAGGAGAACTCAAACGTGTCGTTCCTGCAAGAATTTACAAGAGTCCGAGAAGAACGTGCTGCTTTATCAACAGAGAAGATAAAGAACCTCATCCACAACTACCTCAAGAGACTTCAGGATGTCACTGATGTTAAAGGAGGAATACAAATATTAAGAGATGGGGTGTGTAAACTTTTGATCAGGGTCAATTGGTTTCCCTAAATACAGTTGATGGAAGTGGAAAAATGTGTTTGCCATTTTTTGGAAAATATGAATAATAATGCAAAGAAATCAAAACTTTTGCCAGGGTGTATAAACTTATGAGCACAATTCTGATAAAGTGGTTGAGTTAAGAGCTATTGCAGGATGGAGAGAGTGAACAAGTAAACAATTTTCATCCAGAGAGAGAATAAATCAACATGAGAGCGAATGGTTTGGAGTGCGAGCAGGATTTGAGGATCTATGAGGATCTTGTGATTTATGGCCAAGCTCTTGAGTTTTGAGAGGATGGGAGGGGGAAGAGCTTCCAAAACAGATGTGGAGCAGGTCCTTGCAGCTCTGCACCGAGCTGTAAATCTTCCAAAAGCCTTGTTCAGGCACCTGAAAAAATGCTGGCTCCACACATTTTGCTTCTTCATGTAAGAAATGTACTTCCTATAACGAAACACACACCGAGGGGATGATGCAATGTTTGAGGAGTTCGGAGGTGCAGCCAGTCCTGCTCTTGACCAGCTGCGTGGTTCAGGAGTTTTTAAATGTGATTTCATATTTAAGTGCTTTTGTTATGTTTTCTGTGAAATTAAGTTACAGTTTGTTTTTTATTTTCTTCCTGTTTGGCGTTGCTTTCCTTCGGGAACGCCTAAAAAAAGCAGGGCCTCAAACACATATTTCCCCAAAATCCCCTGCAGCTTTCATTTGTTTTCATGCTCGTATTTCAAAAGCGCAAGTGATTTCATCAGCCAATCAGAATCAAGCATCCGCAGCTGCTGGTGGTGTTGTGTGGAGATCGGAAGAGGGGCGGGCACTCACCCGGGGCGTTATGGAAAGACTGCGAGCGTAAGAGCGGCCGGCTGTGTGAGGTAATGTCTCCAGCGGCTCCCGGAGGAGAAGCCCTCGCCCCCGTTCCACACACCCCTGAAAAACAGCACGTGAGAGAGAGCATGAGCCGAAAGAGCCTCTTCAGACGCCCCTCACCAGATCTCCACGGCTCTCACCTGGCAGAGAGGAAGAGGAGTGGGCTCGCGCCAGGCTGTGCAGGTTTGGCTGCAAGGAGAAACCCACAGGAATTAGTTTTAAACAAGATTATCTCCAGAATCTATCAATGACTGCAATCGAATCACGCTTCTTATCAGAAGAGAGGATTCATCACTAAAAACAGATCAAGAATTCGATGATCGTGGGCACTGAACTAGAACTCACCGCTCTGTTAATAAATATAGAAAAAGTTCAACAAATACCTACATGAAACCTGTATGAATAAATAGATTAACTTAGATTTATTATTGATTGCAATTAATAAATTTATAAATAAATGAACGAAGCCATGAATAAATAAAAAATGTAATTGAAGGAATAACTATACAAATGTTTACAAAATATATAAATGCAAGATAAAAATAAACAATAGACAATAAACCCATGCATGACTTAAAGAGTAAATAAATAAAATCAGTAAACAATAAATAAGATAAATTCATATCTAAATGCTTAAAAATATATATACATTCATGATAAATATGATTACATTTAAGAGTTTATATATAAAAGTACACATACTGTATATAAAAAGTAAATGAATAAAATCATCACTAATATAAACAAATAAATAAATAAATAAATACACAAATGCTTGACTAAGTATATAAATGTATGATAAAAATTAATAAAGTCAGGATTTTACACATGAATAAAAAAGTGAAAAAATAAAATGACAATAAATTTAAGCAATAAATAAATATGTAAGTGGTTAAATAAATATATAAATACATGATAAATATCAATAAATTCAAGATTTAATAAACATAAAACACAAATATAACTGCAAGCAGTAATGCGGGGCCAAGCATCCAGTAGGCAAAACATGAGCAGAAGCGCCATCAAAATGTAAACCAAAGACATGAAATTGACTCAAAAAATTGAAATCGAGTGCTATTTAAAATTTTATGAATTTTGACCATTAGGTGGCGCTCTTAGTAACTTTTGTTTTGGGGTCAGCCTTTGGTACTGATGAATCACAACAAATTTGGTGTCAATATGGCAAACGGTTGCAGAGATACAGCTCCGGAAACCACTTGACCCGACGGCATCACAGTCGTCATGGCTCTTATCGAAAACGATAAAAGCAATCAACACGCTACGAATAACTTTTTTCCAGCAAGGTCTAAGGATGATCCTATTCTAATTTGGTGAGAATCGGATTAACGGACTGAGGGGAGTTAGAAAAAGTAAGGTTTTCAGCAAATTCAACATGGCAGACAGGAAGTTCAATCAATTATGGTAAATTTTATATCTATGTTCTCAGCTCGACCTAAGGAACAAAACTGGATGAGATTTTTGACAATAGGCTAAAGCTAGCAAAGTTATTAGCATTTTTCTAAAATCGTTTATATCTTTTGACCACAAGGTGGCGCTGGCGTAAAATTTGTTGAGTCCCTCCAAGGCATGGTGTCAAGCATGCACAACAAGTTTCAGAATTTCAAAGTAAAGCATGTTTGAAATACAGCATTTTTTGGCATAATTCAAAATGGCCGACGCCCAAAATGGCCGACACAGTAAAAATGGACATCGTTCGACTCGGCTTGATGCTCCAAACGCGCTGATACCAATTTTATGAATTTTGGACAAACGGTTTGGGAAATACAGGCCAAATTGCCATTTTTTTATATCTCCGGACCACTAGGGGGCAGAGCAAGGAAACACTGCATGCAGCCTCAGATCATAGGCGTTACAACATAGACAAAGTTTGGTGTACATTGGCTAAAGCGTTGCGAAGTTAAAGCCTTACAATCATTTTTTCGAGTTTTGCATAAGGATCATTCGCGAATAATTCGATAACGGTTTGACTTTTTAAAAATCGAAGAAATAACTTTTGTTTGGCATAGTCAGTAGATGATGTGGAGCGAATTTCGTGAAGTTTGGACTAACGACCACGGAGGAGTTAGCAAAAGTAGGTTTTTCATAAAATTCAAAATGGCGGAAAAATTTGCATGGCGGAAAATGACGTCATAGGGTCAGGTCGATTCGTCTTGAGCCAAGGAATCAGTGGGAAGTGAAATTTTGTTTATACGACTTACGGTTCAAAAGTTATTAGCATAAACGTGGGTGAAACTTTGGCCTATTGGTGGCGCTAGACGGTTTGGTTTGGAGACTTCAAATTTGGTCAGCTTATAGGTCAGAGGCTTGGCAGTGAGTGGGCCAAATTTCATAACTTTTCCTAAAGCGGTTCTTACGACTGCCATTGACTTCGCGGCGGAAGAGGAAGAAGAAGAAGAGGGAAGAATAATAATAATAGGAAGAAACGGAACAAACACAATAGGTGCCTTCGCAGCTTTGCTGCTTGGCCCCTAATAATAATAGGAAGAAACGGAACAAACACAATAGGTGCCTTCGCAGCTTTGCTGCTTGGCCCCTAAATATAACTGCAAGCAGTAATGCGGGGCCAAGCATCCGGTAGGCAAAACGTGAGCAAAAGTACCATCAAAATGTAAACCAAAGACATATGCAATCACCACAAGGCATGGTAGCATAAAAAACAAGTTGAATTAAGCACTATTTAAATTTTTATGAATTTTGTCCCTTAGGTGGCGCTCTTAGTAACTTTTGTTTTGGGGTCAGCCTTTGGTACTGATGCCTCACAACAAATTTGGTGTCAATATGGCAAACGGTTGCAGAGATACAGCTTCAGAAACCGCTTGACCCGACGGCATCACAATCGTCATGGTTCTTATCGAAATCCAAAACTGCAATCAACACAATACAAAACTTTTTGCCAGCAAGGTCTAAGGATGATCCTATTCTAATTTGGTGAGAATCGGATTAACGGTCTGGGTGGAGTTAGAAAAAGTAAGGTTTTCAGCCAATTCAACATGGCAGACAGGAAGTTCAATCTATTATGGAAAATTTTATATCTATGTTTTCAGTTCCACCTAAGAAACAAAACTGGATGAGATTTTTCACAATAGGCTAAACTAGCAAAAGTTATTAGCATTTTTCTAAAATCGTTTATATCTTTTGACCAAAAGGTGGCGCTGGCGTAAAATTTGTTGAGTCTCTTCAGGGCATGGTGTCAAACATGCACAACAACTTTCAGAATTTCAAAGTAAAGTATGTTTGAAATACAGCATTTTTTGGCATAAATCAAAATGGCCGACGCCCAAAATGGCCGACACAGTAAAAATGGACATGGTCCGACTCGGCTTGATGCTCCAAACGCGCTGATACCAATTTTATGAATTTTGGACAAACGGTTTGGGAAATACAGGCCGAATTGCCAATTTTTTATATCTCCGGACCACTAGGGGGCAGAGCGACGAAACACTGCAGGCAGCCTCAGATCATAGGTTTTACAACATAGACAAAGTTTGGTGTACATAGGCTAAAGCGTTGCGAAGTTATTGCCTTACAATCATTTTTGCGAGTTTTGCGTAAGGATCATTTGCGAATAATTCAATAACGGTTTGACGATTCAAAAATCCAAGCAATAACTTTTGTTCGGCATAGTCAGTAGATGATGTGGAGCGAATTTCGTGAAGTTTGGACAAACGGCCACGGAGGAGTTAGCAAAAGTAGGTTTTTCATAAAATTCAAAATGGCGGAAAAATTTGCATGGCGGAAAATGACGTCATAGGGTCAGGTCGATTCGTCTTGAGCCAAGGAATCAGTGGGAAGTGGAATTTTGTTTATTCGACTTACGGTTCAAAAGTTATTAGCATAAACGTGGGTGTAACTTTGGCCTATTGGTGGCGCTAGATGGTTTGGTTTGGAGACTTCAAATTTGGTCAGATTGTAGGTCAGAGGCTTGGCAGTCAGTGGGCCAAATTTCAAAACTTTCCCGCAAACGGTTCATATGGCTCCCATTGACTTCATTACGGAAGAAGAAGAAGAAGAAGAAGAAGAAGAAGGAAGAATAATAATAAGAAGAAACGGAACAAACACAATAGGTGCCTTCACAGCTTTGCTGCTTGGCCCCTAATAATAATAATCCTAACAGAAACAATAGGGTTCTTGCACCTCCGGTGCTCGAGCCCGTTGGGCCCGAGCTCCTTCGGTGCTCGAGCCCTAAAAATAAAGCAGCAATGTGCATGAATTATTGTTTTGCATTTCAGATTCAGAAATGGAGACCATACAGAGGATGGAGAAATGATGAGTCGGGAACCGACATGGAGTACATAAGGAGATCAGGTAGGATTATGTTTCTGAGTTTATGTACACATGGGACAGGAGTCAGACGGAGATGTTTAAGGGCACATTTGAGTTTTGGACACAGCAGTACTGAGTAGCTTTGGTACAAAACAATGACTACTTGAGATTGCTTGTTTCTCAGACAGGTTCCAGTTATGGTTACCGTCTCTTCGGGGAATCCGTGTAAGTTCCAAGGAAGAATCAGACGTCAGGATGAGTGAGGCATGTACCACCAGGCACGAACCAGGGTGCACACAGGCTAGGTTGCTAACAGATGTACCCAATTGTTGGATCAGCATGATTAACTCATGTAGTAGATGGAAAAGCAGGCCAACAAGGGAATACAGGAAGTTACTACATGGAAAAAACATTGACGACTGACACTGGGCTTCAGGGAGTTGGAGTATATAGGGAGTTTGGAGACAGTGATCAGGAAAGTGTGTACAGGTGATTTTGGTTTGGGCCAGAGATGCAGGTTGTAACACATAGTGTAGCAGTAGAAAAGCTAGACCACACGATGAGTTAGATTGTAAACTGGTTAATACTGCTGCAAAGGGCGTAGCTAGTGATTAGATGCCTGGTTATTGGCTGCATGGATAGTTGGTGATTTTGTCTTGATGAGATACAGGTGGGTCTGGGGCTGATTCTCCTGGTTTCTGTGACGCCGGGGTTATGGTTGCTTGTGAATCGCTGACAAATGAACTGCAAAATACACAAATCTGCCTGTGACTTCATAAAAAGAGGGGTATGTGTTTTCCTTGGCTGAATCTGCATATGTGTGTGGGACTGTGAGATATATGGATTAGAAATGAATGCTGAGTAGTTAATTTGTCCTGGAGCTGTCAACCGAAATCGACACAGACACATGGAGTATAGAAGAAGACTGTGATTAGATCTAGTGATTCTGACAGTTTCCGTACGTGAATGAATTTGCACGGATGGGTCTGTAGCATTACAAATCTAATATTCAAGTCCTGCCTGCTTTGTTGGCTAATACTAATGACATCTAAAATCAGACGAATGCGGGTAGCCACATGTGCGGCACTGGCACAAATAAATCAACAGACTTACACGAATCCCAGAGGACAGCAGTAACACAATGAAAGCCAGTGAACATATGCAGATCCAGATTTCTGCTCGGTGTGCGATTGCGAAACACATTGCAATTGTGATCCCACAGAGACGATTCTAACAGCTCCTAATTTATTGTTCTGTTTAACTCAGCATAGCTCCTCTATGGAGGGGCTATCTTTGTGTACAAAGGAGCTGAATAGTGACACACTGAATAAAAAAGTAACCAGCAGTTGTTTTCTCACTGGCAATCAGTGCACTTTACTGAAACCAAAAGAGGATTCAAAGCTCTGTTTATCAGGTCAGATCACAAATGATCAAGAATACACAAAGAAATGATCAGTGCTATACAGATATTAGGTCATTTTAACTCTAAATGCCTTGTAGTGCCAAGAGATTACTGCCTTGCATATAGTCCATTGGTATAACAGCCCTAGCTCTACAGTTTCTGTATAATAACTTAATAAGATTATCAAAATATAAGATGGATGTTTAAAAATGGATTCATATGGATATGAAAATGGATTCAAAATGGATAGGGTCACCCAGATAATAAATTGTGTAGAAGAGCCATTAACAGAAATAAAGAAAGCTGATCGACAGCTCTTGCCCCTCCAATATTCTGGAAATTACAGTATAAAAAGAAACCCTACAAAAATTCAGAGAAAGAGGGGGGGGGACATACTTTTATAGAAATGAATGGGTGGATGAATGGACTGATGGATGAATAAACAACAAAGTGATAGCCAACAAACACAGGTCTGACAGTTAAAACAAAAATGCTTAGACAGTCATCTGGAGGGAAAGTCTGTCGGAGAGACACCTAGACTGTCTCACTGAAACACAGACACAGGGCAAGAGTCCAACAAAAAAACAAAACTGAGAACATGATGGCTAGCCAGAGTGCATGCCAGTCACAATGACAGTCAGTCAGTCAGACTGACAGATAGACAATTAGCCAGTCAGTCAGATAGGCAGACAGCCAGCCAGACCAATACGCTAGACATATATCCAGTAAGACTAACAGCCAGATACATATCTAGACAAACACACAGACAGATAGACAGATAGTTAGTCAGTTCAGACAGACAGACTGACAAATATGCTAGAAATATTTTTAGACAGTGAGCCACACAAACAGCCACAGAGCCAATCAGTAAGACTAACAGCCAGATACATACTTAGCCAAACATCCAGACAGACAGTTTGTCAGCTAGACAGACAAACAGACAGTCATACAAATACGCTAGAAATATATCCAGTCAGTGAGACACACAAAAACAGCCAGAGAGCCAAAGACACTAAGCCAGATACATACAACCAGACAGACAGACAAAAAGACATGTAACCAGACAGTGAACCACACAAACAGCCAGAAAGCTAAAGACAGTGATAATAACAGCAGATACATACTTAGCCAAACAGCCAGACAGATAGTTAGTTAGACAGACAAACAGACAGACAACTAGACATATACCAGAGAATGACCCACGCAAACAACCAGAAATCCAGACAGTAATACTAACAGCCAGATACATACTTAGCCAAACAGCCAGACAGACAGACAGATAGACGGTTAGTCAGTTAGACAGACAAACAGACAGACAGAGAAATACGGTAGACAAATGTCCAGAGAGTGAGCCATACAAACAGCCAGAAAGCCAAAAAGACAGTAAAACTACCAGCCAGATACAGATTTTGCCAAACACCCAGACAGACAGACAGACAGAAAAATGCGGTAGACATATATTGAGACAGTGAGCCACACAATCAGCCGGAAAGCCAAACAGACAGTAAGACTTACAGCCAGATGCATACTTAGCCAAACACCCAGACAAACAGACAGAAAGACAGTTAGTTAGTTAGACAGACAAACAGACAGACAACTAGACATATACCCAGAGAGTGAGCCACACAAACAACCAGAAAGCCAGACAGTAATACTAACAGCCAGATACATACTTAGCCAAACAGCCAGACAGACAGACAGACAGATAGAGGGTTAGTCAGTTACACAGACAAACAGACAGACAAATATGCTAGACATATAGCTAGACAGTGAGCCACACAAACCACCCAGAAAGCCAAAGACAGTAAGACTAAATGCCTTTACACACCTATGCTTTTGCATCTGCGTTAAGAGTTTTCTGGGTGTTTCTTTTGCGTTAAATAATTAGGGCACAGACACTCTATGTAACACTAGATGGCGCTTTGGTGAACTGAAATTCACTCCATGCCACACAATGGCACAGGAGATGCATGCAAATCGGAATTCGTGCAGACATGTGACAATCGCACAGATTGAAATACAAATGACGTGCTTTGTGAGTCACAGGCTAGCAAGATGATTCTCAGATATCCGCGTGTGTTGGCG